>KK115142.1:107648-154844 GCA_000611955.2 Stegodyphus mimosarum
TTTCTTGTTATCTGAGCTTTTAACCATAAATCTTAAATTTAACATTTAAATATCGTTATTATGGTTTAGCGCATTAGCCAACTCCGAGAGCTCAACTTCTACTGGAATGGCCGATAGAAGAAACTTGCTTGTCAGTTCTGTCATGTTAAGCAACGGGGAAATCTGAACGTTAAGCAAGTCAGTTATATTTAACACTTGCCAAGCACATTCGGCCACTGAGGTGCTTATTAAGAGCCTTCCATCCCTTATAATCTTAATAAAGTCGATATGTTTTACTAAGGACACATTACTGGAAATTTCCTCATTTAAAATTTTTGGATTATTTACTTTAAGATTCTTCTTGATACCTTGAACAAAAACTATGTAATTTCTTACGCCTCTCTCATGACAAATTTTTAAAAGATGTTCTAATGATATGGGCGGTTTGCACTGAAATTCCGGGCTTGGCCCGTTCTCAGGGTTCCAGTCCATCATTCTTCCATTACTACTTACGACTGAGCATTAGAAAACTGGAAAACATTTCTCCCTACCTGCTTGCTTCCCTGTAGAGACTAATTCAGGAGTACAGAACAATCTGTAGATAACCTTACTTAAAACACAATACTAGTCATCACTTCGCAGGAAGGAACACCGTATTTCACCACGTAGCACTTCGCTAAAGCAAACCGAGAGCAAAAGGATTCACCTCACAGCTTCGCGTCCGCTCCCCGAAAAACATTTCGCTGCTAGTTTTCCACGTTGTTCGTTTTTCTACTCGTTGTTGACAGATCACGCTAGATTTAGAAGTTTCAGAGAGAAGTTTTCGCCAGTTTTCAGCAAGTAAATAACCACCATATCCAAACTTTGAAGCATTAGGAAAACAGTGGAGCTGAATGTCTTTAGTTGATTCTATTAGAGTGTAACGAGGGTTTTTGATTTGACTCAACTCTTGTAAGACCTTTTGAAATGTCTCCCACTCTTGTCGCTCCTTGAAAGGAAGTCGATCATCTCACTCTAGATGTAAAAGCCACAGCCTTTGCAGCATCATCTTAGCACGCATGATTACAGTTCCTAGGAAACTTAAAGGATGAAACAGTTTAGCAATATCTGCCAAAACTGAACGTTTAGTACAGATGTAGTCGATCTAGATACAGTAAAACTAAAAGAGTCTTCTTCTGGATTCCATCTTAAACCTAGAGTTTTTATGGTGGTTTGTGAAGATTCTTCAAAATAATACTGTTGTTTTTCGAACGGAACTAGTCCTAAAAGAATTCTGTCTTGTGAGCACTACTTGTGCAATTCCATTTTCGCATATTATAGCATGTCTGTTAACTGCCGTTGCAATTCTGCAGCAGAGGTGACGTCTTCTGTATCAGACAAAATGTCATCAACATAAAAATCATTGAGTCTCGTTTTAGAAGCCAATGGATACTTATCCTTTTCATCTATGGCATGTTGCTAAAAAGGCCATGATTTTGTTCAGTATGTTACGGTAAGTAATTGATAAAGGTCACATGTATAATTCAACGTATTTTTCCAAAGGATGCATTGAAGTTTGCGTTGCTCAGGATTTATACTAATCTGCCGATGCACTTTGCATAAATCAGCAGTAAAAGCCATCTTGTGTTTTCTAAAACGTAGTAAGATGGAGAACAGGTCATCTCGAACAACAGGATGAGGCATTGTTACGTAATGTTGATAATTGTTCGAATTTTCTGTTAAAAAACAAAATAAAGTTAATCATTCTTTAGGAAAAACCAGAATATTTTTTATTTAATTTCGTGAATTATTAATTTAATGTATTAATATTTTGTTAGGTCAATTCTTGTATTTTGGAAAAGCCAATGCTTCAATTACATCTTTTTTTTATTATTTAAACTTAACCAATAAAGCCCAGTTTCCTTGTGAAAGGATTCAGGAGAGGGGAGAATTTCGCTGTGTCATCCTTTTCAGGGTCTGACTGACTCCCTTTAACATTTCAGAAAGAAATTGCTTTGTTCCGGTTGCCTTGAATAAAGTGAGAACGTGATGAATTTAGAGGAATTAACGTTTCACCTACGAGCAAATGTCACTGCTTTGGAGATCTAAGTGTCCAGTTTGGCTCCGGGTTTTGAATAGTGTCGCGTACGCAGTTGGGCTGTTTTGTGTGAAAAAGTCGGAAGTTGGTCTCTAATAAGGGAGCAAAAATCTAGTTTTGTGGTAGTCTTTTTTTGTGAAGTGAAGGAGAATTTTGAAAATGAGTCACTTTATGCTGTGCTGTCTTCGGATGAAATAGTTTCCTCTTTAAGTTGTTAAGACGGGGGCAATTGTGATCTCTGTCGGTAGGACTCACTGGCAGTTAGGGGAAATGAATTTGCTAGGTTAGCATCGGAATTAATGAAGCATCTAGAGATTTTTGACTGGACAATTCGTAGCTTTAGCTGGTTTTGACTCGTCTACGTTACTACTCTTCGTCAGCAGTTAACGATTATTCCGCGACAGGGAACGGTGGACTACTTGGCCTTGTCTGGATGTTGGAGAGCTCCCAGGAGTTTTTGTTCACCTTGATGAACTACTATTTTCCCTAGAAAATGTAGCCATTAGAAGCCGTTGAGACTGCAGTTTATTTTTTCCTGCAGTAGGCCGGAGTAGACTCCCATTGGGAAAAGGTATGGATCTGTATTACCCTGAAGACTTACGTACTGACTGTATTCCCAGGCATGCAAACCTTCAGACGGTAGCAGCTAGCAGCCTCTAGATATTGTAGCTGACGTACGTCGACTGCTCTGTGGGATTGCCCAATAATTCAGGATGTCCGATATTGGTAGTGACCTCGATGAGGGAAGAGAACCTGCTTAGTTCTCATTTTCGTCTACGGATGCCGAGAGGCCACGTGATGCATAATTTAAGCCTAGCCAAGACGTTTTAGGTGGGCGCCTAGAAATAATGGATCCTTTCCACGTCAAGATTCCAGCAATCAGATAAGTCACTTTTTGTTTTCTTTTGAGTGATAGCAGGGCGTTTTATTTTATTAGTAGACTGTAATTAAGTTAGGATGAATAGTAATTTAGGAATTCAAATCTGTAGGACACTTTAATTGTTCAATTTTTGGAAATTACGTCTTCCTCCTGCATTCTTGCTTCGGAAAAATAAAATTTAGGCTGAAAGCTCCATTTGTTTAAGAGTGTAATGTTTTGTGGAATTATATTTCTTCCTGGATGTTGGTATCAATGAAATTTAATTAATTGAATGTCCTGTTAATGAAATATCATTAATATACAAGTGGATACGTAAAAAATGTTAATGATTATAATGAAGTGGTAATGCGAGAGAAAGTGTAACGAACTGTTCTGTGTCAGGATAAAAATAGGTTTTTTTGGGGGGTACCCCTTACGATTTTTCTTAATGTATGTACTATTATTTGTTACTTATTAATTAACCTAGAACTTCAAGCTAAATGCAATAAAAAGAGATTAATTGGTTGAATGCTCTGCTTATTATTTTTATTTCTTAACATGATTATTCTCTGATGCACGATCCCGGAAAAACATGATAACACAACGCAATGTCACATTATCTAGGGTCTTAAATTTAAGTTGGTAAAATGGGCTTAAATATGGATTATAAGTTACTAAGAATTAAGGTTAAAATATTTGAAAATTTTCTTAAATACGGCACAGAAAATTTTACAGCATTATGTATTTAGGAGTTTCCATTACACTCTGCATTCCTTTTTATTCCAAGCTTATTAACGAAGTCATAGGTTAAAGAACAACATTGACTTTCGCTGTCAAGAAGAGTTGGGCAAGCAATAAAATTCCCGCAAGAATCTAACATAAATAATCGCAGTAGATAATAATACTTCCTTTGGAATCACTTGTGAAGCATTCACAGATGAACCAATAAGTTCCGAATTGTTCGTTTGGTTGCAATTGGATAACATTTCGAAACATCTGGCGCCAGCGTTTAGCTGTGAATTGCCCACTGAAGGGGGGTCAGATTATTAGCAGGCGTTCTCTCCCTCCCCACACAACTCGCTATGGTAGTAGATGATTTCAAAATATCTTGATTGGGAAAATGGAGCAAAGTATAATGCTTTTTCCTGCATTTTAACAGCTAAATTCTGAACGGCAGTTTCTTGCAGAATAATTCGGATTGAAAGCTAAGCAATTAAAACATAATTTATGTTTTTTAACAAACTCAAGACGTTCACTTAGCCATTTTCAAGATAGAATTACATTTATATAACTTGTGAAAAAATGTTACTTTTACAACACATCAAATACATTTGACACCAAAGCAGTTACCTCTTGAATAGGTTGACCCTTTTTTGCATTAAATTCATTAGATGACTTTGATGACTGCAAAGTTCTTATTTCAGCATGATTTTTTAGAAATGTAATGAGCTCAGATAATTTAGGTAGCTTAATTTATGTAGCTCCTTCCTACCAAAGACGAGTGGAAACATCTAAGTTTTGTAACAAAATATATGCAAGAAATGTTTCTGAGAATCCCTCTATTTTTTGGTCTAAAATTTCCAGAGACCTTACACTTTCAATCTCTATATCTACTAATTTTAAAATAGAAGATGGGCTTTCATTTTGTATTTGGGGAAATTGACACACAACGCTTTATTTGAACAAAGAGCTGATCACGTTTATTGAAGTATCTTTCTTCCAAAAAATCCCAAGCAATTTTATGGTTATTATCACAAATTGCGATTGAGTGAATAATTCTAGCTGTTTCGCCATGAAACGATAACTTCAAATACGATTGCTTTTGTGAATCCGATAATCCGTTATTATTATGAATACTTGAAATGAAGAAATCCCGAAAGCTTAACCAATTTTGAATATTGCCATTAAAAGAAGGCAAGTTTAATTTAGGTAATTTTATACCTTGTGCTCTAGTATTTTCTATCTTTAAATTACTTCCATCTTTAACAGTGAGTTTTGACATTTGCCGTTTAACTTCAACTCATAAAGTATCAGTGTTCTCTTGAGCAGTTTGCTGTTCAGTCACATATTTATCAAAATCTTTTTCATCAACTACTTGAAATAATTTATTGAAAATATCTGAACATTCATTGTTAAATTTTGCACATTTATTTTCAAAAAGTTGTAGTTAAAATTCGTCACAAGTACATTTTTCCAAATCCGAAGTAGCTTTCGTTATACTCGATTTTAAAATTCTTTTCTTAATTAAGAATGCCTCCATCTTTAACGTTATTTAATAACACAAAGCGTATATGAACAAAGTCACATACCTCCGTTTGAGGTAGTCCAGATGAAAACTGCAAGTGCCAATTCCAAACGCGCTCGTTATTTCTTAATATCTTGACAAAGGCGAAATAAAATGTCACAATTTCTATCAATTTAATAAAACTTCAAATTTTAGCTTTCTCATCAGCACTTTATACACAGGCATTAATCTTACTACCGGGTTGCTAGAACCACAAATGTTTGAGAATAGAACTTAATCACACAAATATTCTAGGGAATCACTCACAAAATTTGAAATGGACTGTATCATCTTTTATTTTACTCCTGTTAACAGACATTACACACACATGTATGGGAACTTACGTACTCTTGCTCGGATGGACACTTTTATCATCCACATACATACACTTCACTAACCCGAGCTACCAGCACACACTCAATCAATGGGCTTTCCACGTTGTTCCTTTTTCTGCTCGTGGTTGCCAGTTAAATTATACTCTCAGTAGATCTTAGCGTCACTTCACTTCTGCTTTAGCATTAGATATTATCAGAAACTAGTAATAAAAAATTGTTTTCGAAGTCAATTCCTACTTATGAGAATTTTCGCTACATAATGAGACATTACATCCGCTTCATCCAACTCTATAAAACTACAATTCTTTAAACTTTATTCTTTTAAAACTCTGTCTTTCTGCTGCCACTTACTTTTGTTAAATATTACAGTCCTATTTATCACATTCATGCACTATTATTTATAAGTTGTTATAAAACTAATTTTTACATCACGTGAGAAATTATTAAAATTAATTTTTACAGCAAGGTCATTATTTGTAAGTCTTATAATATATTTAATAAAAACAGCATATCTTTAGTTCCGATAAACAGGAATAAATAAGCAAGAATTGACTTTAATATGTGAAAAAACTGTATTAACGTCAAATGTCACCCACTACGAATTTAAAAAATGTATTTGAATTTGAATGCATGAATATTATTTTTTTTTATTAACGATTGAAAATTTTTTTAACGATTGAAGCAGTATTTTATTAACGATTGAAGCAGTATTTTATTAACGATTGAAAATTTGAACAAGATATAGGGAGAGTGTGAGCTAATAGTAAGAATTTAAAAATGAAAAACTAAAGTAGCACGTTGTGAGTCATAGCTGTAAGATTTGATGCACGACTAAAACATTGTCTAAACTTTTGTATATAAATTATAAGCTTGTGTAAATAATTTAATTAAACATGAAAATATTTCTTTTGTTAAAGAAATACTGCGAGCAGAAAAAGCTATAAAGAAACAAGGAAAAAATTTCTACTGAATTTCGGAAATGAAAAGTGTTCGAGAAAATATTGAATCCTTTTTTGATTCCAAAATAAATTGTGTAGCTAATATTCATTTCTTTAATAATGCACTTATTACCGTTACGGTTGTTTTGGAAATCATTAGGAGGTAATAATGAAGACAGAATACCATAAAAAACTTCATTTATCCCGTTTGTAATTCTTATAAACAGAAAATATTAATGTGAGGCATAAATTATAGTATTCACGAGATAATTTTAAGAGAAAAGGTAGAAAAGAAAAAGATTCTTTGAGACAATGATACATCGTAAGACAAATTTTCTTTTCTTATTTTTATGTTCAAGACACTTCTTTCAAAAGTGTTGTATTTCAGTAATTGCAGTTATAAGATCCAAGGATATAATTAAAAACATTCTTCGAAATAATTTTTAAAAGTGTCACTCTTATTAAAAGTGAGTTATGGAATTCTTAAGCATTATCGTAATGCTCTCATTTTTAGGTTTTCCAATGTCCACATAAATCTTCATGCTAAGCTAACTCTGGAGATTCAATTAATGTGTATGTCTATATCTCTGAATTTGGAAAATATCCTAAAATTGGTGCGCAGGTTGTTTATAGCAGTGCTCCGCAACCGGTGTGTCGCGGTACACTGGTGTGCCATGAGTAGGATATAGGTGTGCCGCAATCAAATACATGTATTTGACATTTTGCAATTTTTTATCATGTATTTAATTTACATATTTAATTTACATGTACACAATGACATTTTTTTCCCTTAATAATGTCTATTTTGAATGTTTTTATATATTTTACTGTTGTGTGGTTGTGTGTGTGATTGTAAGTGTGTCAGCATTTGAATTTTTTCGGCACTTCCTTGCTAACTTGGAACTCAAAAATATATAACTTTTTTTAAACATAAATTTAAACGAAATATATTGGTTTCAGACCATTTTAATTAAAAATAATAGCTCTAAACTGTTTTTTTTTAAAAATTTGAAATAAACCAATCAAATTGAAGAATTTTTGTTTTTTAAATTTTTTAAAAAAATTTCGATTATTATGATAATTATTATGATTGCATATAAATAAATATGTTATGGTTTTATAATTGTATATTTTTCAAATTGAAAGCAAAAATTTATTGTAAATTTTGTGTATAAATCAATACATATGTACATTAGCTTTTGGTGTGCCACGAAATTCCAGAAAGATTTTTTGTGCGTCGCAGGTGAGAAAAGGTTGCGGAGCACTGGTTTATAGAAGGATAATTTTTATTTTTGGTTGATGCTTATTTGTAATGGAATTAAAATATATAATTGAAAAGAATGGAAGAGATTAGTTTTTCAACCAAATATCATTTTGATTTTCTAACTCTTAATGTTCATTGTTTAAAAATGTAAGGTTTTAGTTTAAACTAACAAAGTTTTATTTTAATTTGCCTTTTTCTATCTTTTCTCATTTCAACTTCCCGTTAGAATAAGCGCGCGTTTCAGCTTTATGCTAATTTGAAGTGGAGCCAAGTTTATATTTAAGCAGTAGGAAGAAACCTCTCAGTGTGAGAGAGCTTTTAGTCTCAGACCACTGTTACTCTATTCGACGTTCGCCTGACCAGCTAGTATTTAAATTCTAAGCCGTAGCGCTGTTACGCTATTACTTATTGAAGTAATTATAAGTGCGTTAGTATTAGTTAAATCTTTTAGTTTAGAGGCCAACCTCGCGTTCATAGCTCTGTGAGCACCGCGAATTAATTTCTATTTAATTTTAGTTTAAATTATTTGATTGTACAGTTTAGACCCAAGTGCGGTCATTATTTTCTGTATCCCTCCCGAGTTGGGAAGTGGCTGTATATAATTGTGGTTTAATAAAAGAGGATTTTAAATCCCTCTAAAGTGCAGTTCTTCTACCAGTTAACCACAGTTTTCTACCACAGAACATTGCTGCATTCAGCTCCCTGTTCAAGATCAGGATCGTGTAAAGTATTTCACAAAGATGTTCGCCAAGAATATGCACCGAACACTGAGTCCTAACAAAGTGCTATCTATTGTTTAAAGTGCTATCTATTTACATTTGTGTTTTAATAAATGCTGCAAGGGTATGTGTGTTTTGTGTTTCAATAAATGCTTCAAGTAAGTATTTGTGCAAGTAAATGATGCAAGAAATTATAGCCCATGTTTAAGGTCGATAAGTTGTATTTATGTTAAATTGTTACATAAGTTAAAAAGAGCATGCACTTTATATTGCCAAAGAAGAATGTAAATATTAAAACGCATTTCGTATTTATTTAGCTATTTATTTAGAATTGTATTTAAAATTGCTCTATTTTCCCCTTGCAACGCAGACGATTTAGATGCATCGGAAAAGTAAAAATACAACAGCGCATGCATTTAACATTTAATAAATGAATATCTCGTAATGACTGTTGCCATCCACAAATATCAAGAAAAATCAAGGTGTTACCAGAATATGCTAGTAAATAATTAAAAAGCTTATAAAAGCCGAATTAAAACACCTCATCTTAGTTGTAGTTGTAATTGTTTAAAGCGAACTGCTGTTTGTTTACTTAATGCTGTGATTGATTGTAGCGAATTCGCTGTGAGATTAGATTAACTTTATCTCTTTTGAATTGAATTCTGTTTAACGTTTCAGATATTGCGATATTGTACGAATATCTCTGAGGAAATATTTCAGTATTTTGTTTCATTGCTTGTGAAAAGAATAAATTTTGTTAACTTTTTAAAGACTAATTCATTAAATCCATTACGAAACCGTACGCACGTAACTATTTTGGGTGTCAGGAAATGTGAATTTTGAATGCCAATCACAAGAGCGATGGATGAAAAATTCAGACAGCTCGTCACTGCTTTTACTGCATTCCAAGAAAAGATGGAAGATGGCCAAGCATCCTTTAAAGAAGAGATCAAAGCGGTACAGGAGTCCTTTAAGGAAACGATTTAAACTGTTAAAGAAGAGATGAAAGTAGGCCAAGAGGAATTGAAAAGAGAAATCACCTGCAAAATAGAACACAAATTTGAAGCTATGGAAGACAAAATTGACACGGTTGAAAACAGAGTTGGACACATAGAAGAAAGAGTTTCTGTCGTTCAACGACAAAACAACAAATTGATGACAGGCTTTCCCCGGTCCCCAAAGAAGTAGATAATTTAAAGAAATTCGTAGCGATGGTGGGGAATTCGGATGGTTTTAAATTTTTACCCACGAAATGCTCGTCCCTCACTGAAGTTATCCACGTATGTTGAACAGATCTCCTCGCAAGTATATAAGACTCAAATTTCTATAATTGCGGAAGCAAATGGATGGGATTCCCAAGCTAAGGCCTGTCATCTTGCCGCTTCTCTTAGAGCAGACGCAGCAGATGTCCTTCAGACTCTTCCCGGAAACAAAAGGCTAGATTTCAAAGCTCTGTCTGGCGCTTTGGAGATGCGTTTTGGAGAGAAGTGTTTAAAAGATTACAGCAGGCTTCAGTTAAAATCCCGTCAACAGAAGCCTACGGAAACACTCCAGGAGCTCGCCATGGATATTGAAAGGCTGTCCCACCTCGCCTTTTCGGAGTACCCGACAGAAATAAGGGAAATCCTGTCCCTGCAATACTTCATCGATGCCATCCGGGATCCTGAAATACAGAAAGCACTGCGAATGGCTGATGACAAGGACTTGAAAAGCGCTCTAGTGTACGCCATGGAATTCGTTGGTGGCAAGAAACCAACCGTAAAATGCTGGAACTGCGATGTTGAAGGGCACATTCAAAGAAACTGCAGATCACCCCAGGGTAAGGATGTTAAGACCGCCCCTATCAAGAAGGAGGGAAACTAATTCGTGGCCATCTCGCGGGGCGGAGGTTGCCAGATAATGAAAAGCTTCAGTTTAAAGCGCTTCAGATTTCTGCAGTGAGTGGAGGCAGTAACGGACTTTTCATCATGGTACACATCAATGGAGTTCGTTGTAATACGACGATCGACACGGTAGCCAATGTTACCATCATCCAAAAAGCTTTGGCTCAACAACTCGAAGGTAAACTTATTTGGACGCTGCCTTGCGTTACCCTCCAGACTGTGGTCGACGAGAAGATCGATATAGAGGGGAAATTAAACGTTAACATCACGCTCGGAAGCGCCGCCTACCATGACACGGCATATGTAGTAGAAATTACAGACCCTGGCATACTCGGATTGGACTTTCTAAGTAAATACAATTTTCCCTTGGACTTTAAAAATAACGAAACTGCATTCTCTCTCTGAGGACATAACATTATTCGGGGTTAATGATGAAGGAGTGAAATCTATCCACAAAATCATAGCTCAAGACGATATCACAATACCGGCAAGAATAGAAATTTTACTTCAAGGATCCATAGAAATAGAAATTTCCGCTACGGCGTCATGGAATATCCCAAGATTTGTAATAGCCCTAAAGGAATACTAAAAGCCTCAGCACTCATCGACCTGTCGAGGACCGTCATCCCGGTGAGAGTTGCCAATATAAATGACAAAGCGAGAGTAATTAAGAAACGTGAAGTGGGTACAGAATGTACTTCAGTAACCAGCGTTGAAAGAAAAAGTAGCATCCCAGAAATCGTGCCTTTAGAGAGTATTACATCGGAGTTACTGCAGAATGCGCAATTAAGCAATGAAGAAAGGAATGTTATCGAGCGTGTCATTGAAGATCTTCAAGATGTTTTCTCCCGCTCGTCTTCTGATGTGGGTCGAACAAGTTTGACTCAATATAGAATCGATACTGGTGATCATCCACCAATCAAGCAACATCCAAGACGTCTGCCAATTGCGAAACAGGAAGAGGTACGAACACTTTTAAAGGACATGCAAGAAAGCAATGTCATCGAGTCTTCAGCAAGTTCCTGGGCATCTTCCATCAACCTGGAAGAAAAAGAAAGGCGGGTCAACCAGATTTTACGTTGACTATCGCCGGTTGCACGAGGTTACGGAGAAAGACAGTTTCCCTGTTCCTAGAACTGACGACATTCTGGACACTGTTTCTGGAAGCAAGTGGTTTTCGACGCTTGATATACGTCTTAATGACCGATTAAAGACGGCATTTACTACAGGACAAGAACTTTGGAAGTTCAGGGCGATGCCGTTTGGACTACAAAATGCGCCGGCTATATTCGAACTCCTAATGGAGACTGTTTTATAGGGTCTTTCCTATGAAGCCTGTCTGATATAACTGGATGTCATCATCATCGAAGAACATCTGGAAAATCCTAGAAGGAAACTGAAAGAAGCCAATCTAAAGTTGAGTCCCGCTAAATGCAAATTATTCAGGCATGAATGGACTTACCTCGGACATGTCATCTCTGCTGAAGGTGTGCGCACGGATCCTGAAAACGTGTGAGCAGTTAAAGACTGGAGACGTCCCGAAAATATCCGCCAGCTGAGAAGCTTTCTAGGGCTTTGCACCTACTATAGGAGATTCCTGAAGGGTTTTCCTTCCGTCGCAAGTTCCCTTCACAAGCTGACAATGAGCAAGCAAAATTTCGTGGGGACAAAAGAATGTGAGGATGCATTTCAGAACCTGAAGGAAGCTTTAACATCTGCTGCAATCCTGACGTATCCTCAGTTCGACAAACCATTTGTTCTCGACACGGACGCGAGTAACGAAATTATCGGCACTGTTTTGTCCCAAGAAATAGAGGTCCAAGAATGTGTAGTGGCTTACTGGAGCAAGTGCCTGTCTAAACTGGAAGAATTGCTGTGTCACCAGGAAAGAGTTGCCGGCCATAATCAAAGCCGTAGAACATTTCCATCATTATCTATACGGCAGATAATTCCTGCTTCGCACGGATCATGTATCATAGGCCTGGCTTTTAAATTTCAAAAATCAGGAAGGTCAAATTGCCAGGTGGACACAGAGACTCTAGGAATAAGACATCGCCTCCATCATCTGTCTAGAATACCTTGCCCAGAAAATTGCCGATATTGTTCCAGGGTCGAAGCTAAATACCAGCTGCTTAATCCGGTCGCACGACAAATTACAACATCAACATCGGGTGGTCCAGACCCATGGACTGACAAAGAAGTGAGGAAAGACCAGCTGGAAGGCCGTGACATCATACTCATAATTAATTTAATGGAGACCTCAAACAGAAAACCTACCTGGCAGAAAATTTCGAGCTATAGTCCAACGACAAAACAATATTGGGCTCTCTGGGGCTCACTCCATATTCCAAACGGCGTCTTGTACCCGAAATTCGAATCGAATGACGGAAAAACATTCCGATGACAGCTGCTGCTCCCAAGATCCCGGGTCCCGGACGTCCTTAAAGAACTATTATCATCCCTGCAGGGGGCCACTTCGGAATAATAAAGACCTTGCAGAGAGTTCGTGAGCCCTTTTACTGGAATAATGCAAAGGATGACGTGCAAAAGTGGTGCCGATCTTGCGATGCCTATGCAGGTCGGAAAGAACCGAAGAAACGCAGCCGAGGGAAGCTGCAACGTTATAATGTAGGAGCCCCTTATGAACGTATCGCATTTAACATCTTCCATTTTGCCACGAATTCCTCTGCCATGAACTGCTGATGACAACAAATTCATCCTCGTTATCACTGATTACTTCACCAAGTGGCCTGAAGCGTACTCTATTCCTGATCGCAGTAGCAGAGATGATGAGACGGCACTGAATTTGCAGGTTCGGAGTGCCTCTTCAGTTACATTCAGATGAGGGACGAAATTTTACGTCAGCAGTAATCAAAGAACTCTGAGCTATTCAGCATTGAGAAAACTCAAACGACGCCATTACGTCCCCAGTCGGACTGCATCGTAGAGAGATTTAATCGAACCATCCTGAATAACGTTTCATTAGAGGTTTCCAGAAACTAACGGGACTGGGACAAGAAGTTACCGCTGCTTCTACTGGCTTACCGCAGTGCTGTCCACGAGAGTACCGTATATTGCCCATCTCAGATGCTTTTCGGTTGTGACCTTTGTCTCCATGTGATCTTTTGTTTGATCGCCCTCCGGATGCGCCTTCATCGCCTGAGGAATACATTCAAGATCTCCAGAGCCGGTTTGAAGGGATGCACAACTTTGCACGAGAACGAGTCAACTTGGCGACGGAGAAGATGAAGACCCGATACGACACCGATACCGGCTACACAATATCGTTTCAACGTAGGAGACAAGGTGTGGTTGGGGAATCCGACTCGTCGAAAGGGACTTTCTCCGAAACTACAGTCCTTGGATGATCCGTACACAATCCTAAACAGGCTGAACAACGTCGTGGTTCGGATCCGTATGCCATCGAACTCTAAGCCTAACGTTTTCCATTATGACAGGTTAGCTCCTTACTATGGCCATAGTACATAGTGTATATAATTGTAAATAATAATGTAAACAGTGTAAGAGCATGGTCCTTTTTGTATTTAGTATTTGGTTTGTATTTAGTATCTCACAGTATTTTATTGTATTTAATATTTGATAGTACTTGATTTGTGTTTGGTGATTGATAGTATATGGTTTTCTGAAAGTTAGTTATTGCAATTAGTGTTTATTTTGTTATTCTAATGTAATGTTTATTATTGCATTGATGTCTT
Organism: Stegodyphus mimosarum; assembly: GCA_000611955.2. Classification (NCBI taxonomy): domain Eukaryota; kingdom Metazoa; phylum Arthropoda; class Arachnida; order Araneae; family Eresidae; genus Stegodyphus; species Stegodyphus mimosarum. The sequence goes on from KK115142.1 coordinate 121,703, forward strand.
AGTTTAAGTTTGGCTTTCTGACCAGGGATTGTATTGCCCAGGATGTACAGTCCTTGGGCAGGGGGCAGTGTTACGAATTTCGTATTTATTTAGAACTGTAATTAAAATTGCTTTATTTTCCCGTGCAACGCAGACGATTTAGATACGTCGGAAAAGTAAAAATACAAGAGCACATTTATTTGATATTTAATAAATAAATGTCTGGTAATTACTGTTGCCATCCACAAATATCAAGAAAAATCGAGGTTTTACCAGAATATTCTAGCAAATAATTAAAAAGCTTATAAAAGCCGAATTAAAACACCTCATCTCAGTTGTAGTTGTAGTAGTTTAAAGCGAACTTCTGTTTGTTTACTTATCGCTGTGATTGATTGTAGCGAATTCGCTGTGAGATTGGATTAACTTTATCTGTTTTGAATTGAATTCTGTTTAACGTTTGAGATATTCTGATATAGTACGAATATCTCCGAGGAAATATTTCAGTATTTTGTTTTATTTCTTGTGAAAAGAACAAATTTTTTAAACTTTTTAACGACTGGTGCATTCGATCCATTACGAAACCGTACGCACGCAACAATATTATTAAATAAGATTCCAAGGACCATTAGAACACTGTAGACGCAATTCGCATGTTCGCTTATTGAATTTTAAAAATATAAGTGATAACAGTATTCTTTAGAATAATATGCGAAACTTAATCAGAGCTGAAAGCCTTAACAGAAATGAGTAATGTGACGAGTAATTACTTGAGAAAATTTTGCCACATTTCAAGTTGATAATGTTTTTTTTTTGAAAAATATGAGAATTACCTTTCTGAAAAGAGAATATCGCAGGGGGAAATAATTTGCATTAAAATTAGATTTGTAGAAAAAACTGAAATGCGCTCTGTTCAGCAAATAATTCATTTCAGACTTAGATATACGTACTATGAATAGCTGATACAGAAACTGTACTGAAAGAGAAGATTATGACCTTTGTCTCTCCGATTTTCCCCAAATTCTGCTTAACTTTAGAGAACAAAACGTGAATATGAGTTTGAGGAGAGAGTGTACCCTATGATAAATAAGCAAGAAAATAAAATTTAAAGTTCTAAAGAATATTCATACTTTTCACAGGCGAGAGCTGAAGTAAAGAAAGACCATGGAATATACAAAACTACTAATGACATAATTGCGAAAGAAAAGTTACCAGTTAGAATCCAGCTATCGCTGTGCTCCCTCACGGATGTTAGAAATTCTTTTAATGTTATTTTATTTAGAAAGAAAACTATTACTGAAAGCGTTTTAAGAATATTGCATAAAAAGGAAAGTATTGAAGAAATTTCGAGTAAATTGCAAATTTTCATTTACTTTTTCCTTACCTATTTTACATTTTAACAATGTTCTCTTGATATATCATAAAAGCATCCAAACATAAAGTGCTCAATGTGCTTTGAATAAATGATGATGTAAGCTGAATTTAAATTTTTAATCATAGTATGTGATCTTACTAGTATTATATTCAATGTTATGTGCACTTACTGGTACTATAATAAGTGTTAAATAAATTTTATTTTATTTAAAAAAAAGGATTCATGGAAAAATTTGTTTGTAGAGATTAACGTAAAAAACCCCTATGCTAAAATATTTTTGTACAAAATTTAATTTTTCATATAGTCTGTTTTAATGTGCTGTACTTTTCAATATAAATGCAGAACTGATTTATCATAAATTGTACAGATGTGCAATACCAGGAGGAAAATGTGAGTCTTTTTAATACACAATATATGGAAGATTTTTTTATGAAAGTTCATGGAAATACTTTTCTCTCCTGAAATTTGTATTCCGGAGAAAATTTAACGTGTGACAAACTATAATTAGTTCTATGTGCTCTGTACAACTATTTTACATTTTAAACACTTTCATAAGATTAAAGAAATTAGTATCACATAAGAAAAGCGCTGAATGCTACTAGATTCGAGTTAAAGACATCTGGTTTTAAACACATGTTCTGTAGGTAATCAGGCCTATTTGCTATTTGTAAGAAAGTAATTTGAATAATCTTAATATTATCTATAATTCAACTCCACTTTTAAACTCCACTTTTTTGTTTCTTTTAGGTATGCGCTTTTCTCTCACACTTTTGTTGACTTTAAGGTCTTCTGTAATTATCCAGAATTTGGACGAAATCAATGTGGTCACTCCCTCTCCTCGGGAATAAAATTGATGTTTCAAACTTTCACCCAAAGTTCTCGTATGTTGAACTATTACTTTTTGTTTCGAAAGGATTAAAGATTTTGAATAATACATTTAGTACATATTCACCTATTCTAATGATTAAATGCTTTATGTAAACGAAATTTAAAGAAGTTAATTTCAAATACTTTAAAAAAAATATCAAGGTATTTTTTAAATTCTTAATAGCGATAGTTCATGATCACAGAAGCTGGTGTAAGGCTGAAAAATTCTAATAAGTGAAAGATTATCTAAATTTTGCTTTATTAATTTGATGGAGTTATTTTTTTCATTTGATGGAGTTATTTCTTAAATTTGAAGAATTATCTTCACACATTTATGAACATTATTATTCGTTAGTAATTAGTAGAATAGACTTTGTTTACTCATATTCGTTTAAGTTAAAATAGAAATTATTTGATTTCTTGGATTAAAAGAATAAAAACATCAGACATCATATTTAAACATTATATTATAAAATGTAGCCAAAATAACCCTAGGCAATAATGAATAGTCTGAAAGGCTATATTAGTAATGTAGTCATTAAAATTGAATTAGTATGCTACTACGAATTTGAATGTTTTTATTATATTATCATACATAATCTTTCCTTGAATCAATCCTTTTTATCAAAAAGAAATCATTTCGGTTTTGAAAATAATAAAGAAAAGGAAAAAGTAAAATAATAGGTAAAAGGTATTGAAAAAACAGTAGGAAAAAATACGAAAAGTACTATAAAATAATAAATGTTAAAATAATACTGTAAAGTAATAAAGGCAAAATAGTAACTGCCAATTAAACTCTCTTCTGTTTGCCTTTCCATTTTGCTATAGATGGCGATTATATAGCTATTAGTAATGTGCAGCTTTAAATTTTCCTAAAAATATTTTATTACGATAAGATCTTTGAACACAACATAATTTATTGCATGGTTTCGTAGTACCATGAGAGCATTTGGTTCAAAGTTATAGGTTAAAATTATCAATGATTTTAGATCTAGAAAGGCAACGATATAGAAAGGTTATGTGTTCCTACCAGCCGCCAGCAAAAACCATAAAATGAGCGAAAACGTGAGCGCATGGGACTTAGCATTTGAAATGAGAACAGCCCGGATAGAGTATGACATGTCTTATAAGTAAACGTAACATTTCTGAGCCAAAAGTCGCTAATAAATGTTATTTCTAACTATGACAGCTTTCAGGCTTAAAGGGAAATTACGTCAACCTTGACGCTTATTACATCTAGCAACGTTGTAATTCACTCTGAAAGTGCGCTTCGAGAAAATTTTGGTAAATTTTAAGACATTTATTGCACTGATCGTCATTTTATTAGATGACTAAAAGATTAGATTTTAAGATTCATGAAAATTTCTGTCATGTTTAAAATTATTGCCACTCTAATCTCAGCAGACCATCGGTTTTCCAATGGCCGAGTAGATACACTGTTTAATCCGGGGATTTGTCTCGAGTCTCGTTCGAATCATGTTAATCAGGGTTCGAATCCCAGTGAACGGGATAGGTGTTTAGGCGTGTTTATGATTCTTACGATGTGTAACGGGAACACGATGTAGTTTCCAAAGAATTCTACTTAAAGGCATCTTATGTTTAAGATAAAGTCTCTAGTGCTTTGCCATTATCGATTAAATTGACAAACGAATAAATGTAACAGAAGTTATGAAGTAATTGCTCCCACTTTTCTGCACGCCTTTGTGACATAATTGGAAGCATACTCGACACGTATTCGAGAGGTTCAAGATTCGAGTCCCGACGAGGGCACTGCATATTTTTCATACCTCCTTCTTCAAAACCCTAATGACTCTATGAGTGGCGCCCCAACTAAGAAGGTGGTGGACGAAAATTCGTCACAACCAGAATTTGGCGGCTTGGTCCACTGATCCCCAGCCGCCCTTTAAAAGGGAGTACATTAGGTATTTACTCTCTCCTTTCTACATGCTTTTGTGGTGTAACTGGAACCATACTAGTCGCGTATTTGAGAGAGTCCAAGGTCAAGTCCTGGCGAGGGCATTGCATAATTTTCACATCTCCAGCATTAAAAAACATAACAACTTTATAAAGTAATAAATTGCAAATATAATTCCAAAAGATACGTAAAGAAAAGTTATTTTGTTTACATGAAATTCTATAAATTTTACTTGTCTGAAACATATTCTATCACTTTTAGGATTATTATACATTTATAACGTCCCTTTTTGAAAACACTGCTATTTTAACATTGCAAACATCTTAGAAAAATTGTCTCCTGTATACCTTTGTTGTGTGATGGCATTACATATTGTTGGTAAAATAGTTCGGTTCTCGGTGAGAGTTTATTTAGCTTACGGTTTAGTTAGAGTTTTTACGGTTGCTGGTGCGGAAATAACCCATAGTCGCTGAAACAGTTTTTCCAGCATCAAGAATGTGAAATAAATGCTGTCATTTTAAACTAAGAAGTTAAAAATAATTTCCATAAACGCTGCCATGTCGATCAACTTAGACAGAAATATACTAGAAAAATAGATTCTCACAAACACAAAATATCACAATAAGCTGTAAGATCTGTCTCTGTTACTCCACATAAACTACTTCTAGATCCTACAATGAACCTGGCGAATTTTTGCACAGGCGTGAATAAATACCACAGAAGAAGGGTGAAAAGTAACCCTTTATTAAATGAAAGTTAACAGAAAGGCACGATCTTCGTGCGTGTGGGTCACCGTCAACTTGCGGTAGGAACTTAAATGTAGAATATATTTCAAGTCAAATCAAACAGAATAGTGCTAGATTAGCACGTTAATTTAAACTTAACAGGTTGACTCTCCAAAACCTAACAGGCGTGGCGATAATCCGAAATGGCCAAAAGGCTTACTGCCGTAACAGGAAGGTAGCAACGAAACGTGCGCTGGTTAGCGAAAACACGCTGTGAATAAACTCAGAGTTTTACCGGTTTAAATAATCACTTCACATAACTTAAAATTTACATCCTGGCGAGAAAATACAAGGGGAAGTTGAGGTGTTCAGGAAAGGTATCAAATTTAAAATAAATTTGTTATGCAAAATAAGGGAAACGCTAGAAAGCTACTTTTTGACTGTACTTCTTTCTTTAAACTGCAAATGTGGGTATATCGCACGCCACGGAAACTTCCAAATATAAACCGAAACGTATCCGCTAATTTTAGTGAACACAATGAATGACACTCTGCCACTGCAAACATTTGTTCTAACACTCAAAAGACATAATTTAGAGGCATAACTTAGATAACAGCATACGGGAATTTAAAAACGTTTTTCTTAAGGGTTTCAAAGCACTAAGTGTTTTCTTATAAGTTACAGGCACATATTTTGCTAACGATTGGCTATTTAGTTAATAAGCAAAGTGTCACTATTTATAAAAAAATAATAATTTGTGAAAAGGAAACATCTATAAATAATAGCACGATTAACCCTGCGATATAATGCCATAAATTTAATCATGTGTATCAAAGATCAATACGACTAACGCTTATTAGGATACTGTTACGAGATTGAGGTTAAAGAGAGATCGTAGAAATCATCCTAGGTACGAGTTATATCCTGCATATCTGTAGACCAAAACTCTTTAGTGTGTATCTTAAATCACGCTTCCGATGATGATAATGTAAGAAATATCTAAAGCAATTAAAATCTTTGAATACATTACAAGATAGAAGGTTTACGAAATATAATATAATTTACATTGATAAATTCTTTGATTTAGTTATGTAAAATAAGATAAATATGAAATAAATTTTAGCATCTAAAGCATATATTGAAAAGGCAAAATGGAACTGATCCAGAAAGATAAGAGGTTAATTTTATTTTAAACTAGCTTGAAGGATTAACATGGCAAGAAAATGTCATCCAATAAGTAACTGTATTGTAGATATGTTTTGTCTTTTAACTCAATTCGACAATAGCAGGTAATTTGGCTTATAGAAAATATGGCAACAAAAAATTATAGTAAAGACTACCATCGTCTTAGAAGCATGCAAGATATAGAGAATTAAGTAGAAAATCGATTTTAGAATACTGAAGAAATGAAAATACCTTTGTACATATAATAGATATGCAACGAAGTATGACAATTTGAATTGGGATTCATGTATTCTAAGTGAAAATTTAATAGCTTTGTGAGGGGATCAGTAGAAAAGAATCTACTAGCCAAAGAAGACTTTTCATATGGGAAATAAGTATTTTTAAAAAGCTTACACAAGTACACTGAACGCGGTGAAGAATTCCGTTAAAAATAGAGGATTATTTTCTGTCGTGTTTATGTAAATTATAATAGCAAACTAAATATCAAAGTTAATTCATTTCTTTTCTTTATAATTATTGTTTTCGATAAATATAAAGCATTTCATCATCAATTTAGCCATTTATAGTAGTAAATAAGAACGTATGTGCTAGTGCGCCTCAGTAACTTGTAGGAAAGAATAAGGAAACATAAGAAGAAATAAGAAACACAGGAAGAAATAGGAAGACATCAGGAATCACTACCGTAGAAACCAACACCCTAGAAAGAACTAAGAAGTGACTAAAATAGAACTTATCCCATTTCTATATGCAAACTGATGTCTTCTTTTATGTCGATTGCGAATGAAAAATTCTTCTGAATAGAAACGGGGTATGTTTCCCCATTTCAATTTAAGATCATTGTTAAAGTTCATCCCATTTATAAATTTGTAAAGATAACTCATTGTGATATCACTGGAAGTATATATTTTTAAATGAAAAGCTCTGTTAAATTTTTTTTGTGCTTCCGTGATCTGTTTATAAATGAAGGCTCGCTTCCTTCTTGTTTCACGTTTCACGATTCAAAAGGTATTTCTGAATATTTCACAGAACTTTTGAAACTTGAATTTTCTTGACTTTGCCCACAGAAATTTTTTAATACCTACTCAGTGCTATTGAAATTTCTTCTGTAATTTTAGATATTTTAAATATTAAGATTATATGAAGTCATTTGATTTTATATAAAATTACCATTTAAGTACGTGTTGTTGAATATTTACAATTGCGGTGTATTTGCATCTGTTACTTGTCTTAGACACTGAGCAATACTGGTGAAAGAAAGATTTTGCCCAACTCTATCCCAAATTTTATCAAGAACATGGCAAAGAATAAAACAGAAAAACTAGAGTGCCTTGGTTTCTCATCCATCGCTACCAACCTGTCAAAAGGACTTTCGGACTGTTGAAATATAAATGCTGCTACACTCCAAAAGCACAAGTGCAAACTTTCATGTTTTAACTGGGTTATGACTAGTACTAAGAATTAAATGGGTTAAATTCTAAAACCATTAAAATGGGTTTTAGAATACTCAATGTATTTAATTCATTGCTTACCTGTTCAGCGAGTTGACTCACGAGACTAAAACTAAAACGTAATTTGAATTTTAAAAGAATTCTAAATCTCATTTAATTAGACCGGTTTTACATAATTAATCGAAAGTAGTCGCCTAAAATAGAGAAAATTAAAATGATAAGATTTCATACCGTTTGCTATGTATTTAAAAATACTGACAAAGTACTGTGGTGGCCTGAAGCCAATGAATTCTTTATTATATCCAAATTATATAAATAAAAAGGCCTAGTAAGCGATTGAATAGTCATTAGAAAATTGTATTCCAGATCTATATATTATAATCGATACACATCATGACGCGAAGAGATAACAGAGAAATGGCGAGGCATATAATTATGTGACTGTTTGTCAAGACATTTGCAAGAGAAGCAAGGACTTTCAGATAATAAGAAGTAAACTTAGAAGCAAGCTAGCAGTACTGTGCTCATTTTGTGAAAATATTAATCTAACTAAGTCTTACTCTGTTGTTAGTTACCGACGAAATTATTCAAGTCAGATAATTCTAGGGCATATATGCGATTTTAATGCGTTTTCCAAAGGAAATTACATGGAAAGTGACAGACGCTTGAAATATTGATTTATTGAACTTCAGCTTGGTTAGAAATAAGCATAATAAAGAGGACAATTGAACAAAGCATCTCGCTGGAGACATACGTAGCCCTGAGTAATTAGTATTTGAAAAATGCTTCTTTTTCGTGTTGCGTTTCTCCCTATTTAAGGAAATAAAAAAAAGAAGTGATAATTCATCGTAATAATAATTATTATTAGGAATCAGCTATGGAATAATAAGCAAGAGTTTATAAACTTGTATTCTTATGTTCAGTCATTATCTGATTGGAAGTTCCTACCATGAACTTGAAAAAATAAGCTCATGAATTTCTCCAACGTATTTGTATATTTAATTATTGTATCATTTTCGGCTGTGCTCTTTAGTGGAATAATTACAAGCTATTTGAAGCAACTCTTCTAAACATTTAACTAAATAATAAGCAATCTGAAACCATATTAAGGCAAGATGACGCATGTGCTTTAGAGGGAAAACACCGCAAGAAATAAAGAGGAGCAAAAAATAAAGATCCGATTTCACGAAAAGATATGCAATGCAATAAAAATTATTATTTGGCAGTGAAACGTTATAACGAATAAACAACATATTTAGTAAAAAAATCTGTGTTGTGGCCAACATAGGACTTCCTGTCAATCCCATGTGAAGACATGGAATTGGGGGAATAGCAACGAGCTTTAAGTAAACTATGACTTCTTATTAATCGTTTGTAAACAAGAATCTAATTTATTTATAAATTTTATGGCTGATGGATTTTATGGCATGACACTACTCATTTCTTAATTATTCTCTTCTCCCATATAACAGACAATGATAACTATACATGATGTCATTGATTAATGTATAATTATCGCATCGAGCATATTACATTCTCTAGACATTTGGATATAGCAAGGATAAATTTTGGATTCACAAATCTATGACTTAACAGTCACAAAATTCTTATATATGCTGTCTTTATAATTGCAGATCTTTAGGATGTTTAAAATGTCATATTTATAGCATATTAAATTTATTTGTAGAACCCTTGATAGAGTGTCAAGTGTCGTTTCTTTTAATATTCGCTATGTTAAGTATATTGTTTCATATTATTTCTTTTAAAAAAGTGCATAGTGGTAACATTTGGTGGAAGTCTTTTATTTGAAAAGTGCTACGGCACAAAAGTGAAGTGACCACAAAATTGAGGATTGAGGCTAACGCATTTAATTGCACCATAACAACAAATCACCTTGGTTAATAAGCTTATTCTCGTAATTTATTCTCATAATAGATTATATTTCAATACAGTTTTTTATTAAAAATTGTTATGGGCTTCAAGTCAAGTACTACTTCCGCTTGCCCATTAGAGATTGTTATGGGCTTCAGCTAAAGTATTATTTATTGTTGCCCAATTTTACCATAAATGTAATTAATTGTTTAAATTAATATAGAACGCTTAAATACGAAAAGTAGAAATTTTTAGAAGTTTCACATAAGAGTTACCGTGGATGAAAAAAATTGTGACATAAATACAGATACACAGATAGGAAGACACAAATGTAAAATTAGTAAATACATATTGTTGGGATCCTAGCTCTTGCTTATTCACGGAAAACTCACTATCGAATTTTCGAACCGAAACATTACCCCCCCCCTACCCATGCATATAGGCTGGTGGGAAGTAAAAATAGTTAAATGCCGTTTTTTTTCCTTTAACAGAATCGTCAAGATCATTTTCTTGGGCTTAAAGTCCCTGTGGTGTAAACCGGTCTTTATGGGTTTCAAATAAAGTACTAATTTTGATTGCTCAGTTTGACCAAAAATGTGATCAACTGTTTATATGAATGTATAAAGAATAAATATGTAGAATGGAAATTTTTGGAAGCTTCTTATAAGATTTACCGTGGAGGAAATAATCGTTACAGACAGACAGTATTCTAAAATCAACGAAAGCTTGTTGTGAGCACCCTGTTTCGTGCTTATTCACTGAAAACTCACTGCCGAATTTTTGTACCGAAAACATAGTACCGCCCAGACGGTATAGTGGTTAGAGAAGCCTGATTGCGATACTGAAGGGCCCGGGTTGGAATCCCGGAGAAGGCATGGGTGTAAAATTGTGTGTCCCTTCATAGTAGGTAGCGGTGACCGCCTATTAGATGCCTCCACAATAAAATGGTCACCACTTATGGCCTTAGTAAAGGCCAATGCCGTTATAGGCAAGTGCCCGCCATTAATTAAAAAAAACATTGCTTATGTATATAGGTTGATGGGAAGTACAAATTTGCTATCGATTTAAATATTATTACTATCGATATCTATTTAATTTAAAAGGTAGTAACAGTAATTCAAGAAAACTCAAGCTGTTTTAATTAAGAATTTTAATTACTCGCATTCATTAAATTCTATATTTTGTGGGTGTAAAAAAGAATTTAAGAAATTTTCACATTCCTTTGCGAATTGGATAAATATTTATCGAATTAGATAAGTATTTTTTGATAGTTTTGACATGTAAAAACTTAAATAACATCCAAGAGATCGGCAGTCTTGATCAATGAACGATTTTCATATCATGTCTTTCCTTTCCATTGTAAATTTTTTTTTATTTAAAATTATATTTCAAGACCTTTTTATAAATTTCTTTTTTGGGGTGTCGGTTTGAAGTATACGATACTTATAGCAAAACAACCACCCCAAAGTGAAATTTAAATTCCCTATATTCTGAAACGAAGGCCCATTGGGATTGACATGGATATAAACGACAGTAATGGATGTTATTTTTCAAAGAATAAAGTACCTAGAATTCTTCATAGAACGAGCTACTCATTTTATGACTACAATTGGAAATAATTTAAAACATAAAATTTTGTAATACTAAATGTGACTTGAGGTGTATGTGTCCTGTTTCACCTAAGGCTGTCACTGATTTTAGGTGAATAAGGACAGCTTGCATTTTATTCATTATTTTTAAGGATCACAGCAATAGATAAGAGACGAAATGGAAAAGAAATTAAGATATTATCCACCTAGCGTAAATAAAGGATATACTTATCAAACTAAATTAAAAGCACTCCAACGGTATTTTGGGCGATGACTCAGAGAAAACCATTTCCCACCTTTCCACATATATGGTGTTGACACAGAAACCACACAGAAATATTCTGAAAAATAAATGTAAAAAAGGCTTCTGTTTGCGATTTCTTGTCATATTTACTCTTGAATAAAATTTAAATAGCTCTCCTTAATACCTTATGTTGTGTATGAGATACGTGAGTAATATCATGTTCAAGTGTTTAATAAAATTTGTCTTTCACAGATTAACAATGGATAATCATTTTATATTTTTACTTTCTTTTTAATTGACCCAAATATTTTACACCAAGGTTACGATCTGAAAAATAATTTAGAATTTTTAAAATGGTACTATGGCAGGCAGATAAACAGTTTACGAATGTAACTCGCAGAATATTCACTTTTAATTTATAAATATTAATTTTTAATTATTTTTGATTTTTTAATTTAAGTCATATTACAAATTATGATATACACTGGTGTGCAAAAATTAAGGACGAAGTCGAAAAATTAGCATATCAGCTGAACGAAGAGGCAGAGCGGACAGAAAGACCAATCAGGATATTAAGTAAGGTGATGTACGGTAGCACATGCGCAGATATGCAGGTAGACGTAATGGGGGAGTGTCTGAGTAGTATAAAGCATGTTGTCGGTGTAAGATCAGTATTTCTGGCAAAGAGATTGCACGCCGTATAGCAGTTAAAATCACACCGAGTTGCTGCTTCAGCGAGAAATGGCGAATAATCAATCTGTTAGACGACATCTGGATGCTTTTACCCGAGGTCGAATCATTGGGAAGTTGGAGGAAGGCCGCAGTGTGACAAGTGTGGCTGCAGGGTTCGGAATTGCTCACAGCATCATTTCACGACTTTGGAGACAATTTCAAACTACAGGAACAGCTATCCGGGGGCTTAGTAGTTGTCGTCCACGAGGAACCACACCCGCAGATGACCGGTATATTGCCTTACAGGACAGAAGAAACAGGCGGCAGACAGCGGGAGAAATCGCTAGACACACGACACAGGCGACTGGACGACCGATATCGCGTTTTACCGTGGCCAGAAGACTGCACGGTGGTGGTCTGTTTGCACGACGCCCTGTACGGTGTGTACCTCTAACGCCTGCCCATCGGAGATCCCCCCGGGGGGTTGACTCAGGAGAATTCCTGGGAAGTACTGGCTAGGATCTGTACTTAGACAGTCTCAACCACGGGGAAAAATTAACAGTCTTCACAGGACTAGAGCCCGAGTTTATTCTCAGGTTGGTTCAGGCTTAGCAGGGTCCGTACTGGTACTGTCTTGTCCGTTCCTCTTGCTGTTGTGGAGCTAGATCGGAGATCACCGGCCTAGTCGTCGGGGATTTGGTCCTCAGAGTTCCAGCGACGGGGACTGACGGAGTGAGGCAAGGCACCAAGTTATCTTCTGCGCCGAGGGAGTGGTGCCCCGAGGCAAAGGTGTCCTAGCGTTTCAATTTGTACTAAGTTCTTCTTCTTGTCCTGCCAAGATCGACGTATAAAGCCGAGCAGGGACTGTGGGGCCTGCGTCGCCGATGAAGGGGCCACGGAGCGTGGATACCTAACCCCGAAAGGAAGAATCTAGGACGGGGGTCCTCTCTGCAGTGCAACTGCCCATCGGAGAAGGCGTTCTCTGTGTTTCAGGGAACACCGGAATTGGAGAGACAATGAATGGGGACGAGTACTCTTTACAGATGACAGCAGATTTAGTCTGAGTTGCGATTCTAGACACATACACATCTGGACACAGCGGGGAACACGCAATAAGCCTTTCAACATCATCAAAAGGGACTGTTTTGGAGGTCGCGGAGTTCTCGTTCGAGCAGACATAATGTTTGGTAGCCGGACCGACCTTCATATCTCCCAAGGAGGTTCGTCACCTGGGACTGCTATTGTAACGAGGTTCTTCTTGCTTACATGCGTCTTTTCACAAGGGCTATGGGTCCTCAGTTCCTCTTCATGGACGACAACGCTCCACCTCATCGCACAGTTACTGTCGAAGAGCTGTTGGAGTGTGAAGATATTGAATACATGGATTAGTCGGCAAGGTCTCTGGATCTAAATCTCGTCAAGCATGTACGGAACTTACTAGGGAGACCCGTGGCAGCACGTAACTTATCGCCAGTAACGATTCCGAAACTACGATTGGTGCTACAAGAGGAACGAGCAGCAGTGTCTCAACAGCTCATTAACAACCACATATCCAGCATACACAAATGATGTGAAACCTGCCTAGCAGTCAGGGGAGATCATATCCCCTATTAAAAACCGGATGTTTCTTGCTGGACACCCATCACAGGGTTGCTTCGGCCTTCAGTCGCATTGCGCTCCATGCTACGTTTTCAATAAAGCTTCTTTTTATCCCCCTGATTTTTCTTGCTTACATTACTCATGTCCTTACGTATTGGGGATCTTACGGTATTAAATGCGTTGATTTGGAAAGCTTTTGTACAAAGTTATATTGAAAAAATCGTCTCGTCCTTAATTTTTGCACACCAGTGTATTATATGCCAATGTTTGATACATAAGTTTTTAGAAAGATGAAAAATCGAGCATCTTTTACAACCATCAACAAATTATGAATTTAATTTACATGTACAGCTATATCTTAAAGTTCCAAAACCTCACTGAGGTATCTAGGAGAATATTAGAAAACATAGAAAATCACAGCACCAAATGTTATTAATTTTAAGTCGTAGTAAGCAACCCCAAAAAAGAAATTATTACAAATGCCTAAAATTTGAGCTGCTGCCGGAATAACCAAATAAAAAAGAAAGTTGAGATTTGATTCTGGTCTGCCTTAATAACCTAAAATTAGATAAAAATTAAACATTCAATTACTTATGTGTAGTACAAAAAAGAACACTTAATATACGTCCTTGTGAAACAAGTATTTATTCAGAATCTTAAAACCGTAGCAGAAATAATGATAAATATTTGATCACAAGAAACCTACAAAATCCCAGTCACAAACAGCATTCTCGAGTTTGTAGTAGAAGAACAGCACATGAAGGAAAATGAAATTCTCGAAGCATCGCAAAAGTCATTCAATTTCGACGTCATGCTTATAAAAACCTATACTTGGTTAGAATGAAATATGTCCGGCTATTGTTTTGCAAAAAAGGCTGCTTGATCGATTTCGTGATTATGGCGTAACGAAATTCAACATTTGTTTCAAATCCGTAATTAGGAATGCTTTTTCATCCTAGCAGAGGATCCAACGAGGAAAATTTTGATGACGAATATAAAACACTTTCACAAGTATCAAAAAGAATAATTAAATGAATAAGCAGGATGACTTGATAACGGAGGAAGGATGTTATCAGATATATCTTGCCGTTTTCTGTTACACGCGCAGGGGTAACACTCAAAGTATATGTACAGTACCCACCTCTTATTAAGATCACTTGTATTATAAGCATGTTTGAGTTTATTAAGTGGGTGAATTTATTAGACAGTGATTTGTGTACTGAAAATTGTGATATAAGATTTAAACTTAAATTGTAAAAGAAAAAATAATAACTAGTCCAATAATTAATCTAAAGTAATAATTAAAAATTAATACTAAAATTAAACTAGTTATGCAGTTTTGAAATTTTTTAAAAATTTTCTATAAAAATATTTTTATAATTACTTATTTGATGAAATTTTTAACTTAAACAAACAATTGTTTTCTATCCATGTCTTTTTCTTATTATAAAACTACTGGTAGCTTTTTATCAGATCTTTTCAGCTTAAGAGGTTTTCTTAGAATTTTATAGATGTGCTTTTATAGATCCGTTAATGTTAGCATGTCATCATTCTCTTCAATGTTGTCTTCAATGTCAGTTTCTGGAGTTCTTAACAATGAATCTACACAACGTCTCTGCTGATGTCTGAAATATTAGCTATAGTTTACATTTCGTTTGAAGCTGTTTCTGCATAAAGCTACATTTTCGAAAACATTGTTCAATTGTATTTTAAGAGATTGATCTGTTGTATTTATTATGATATGCATGGCCTCTCGCAGAGATGTCGTCGTAGTTAAAGCTGAATTTTGGGTCTTGTAATTGCAGGAAGACACACTGATGTTTTTCAGAAAGGGATCAGAGGTTTGTGTGCTGCATGATTATGTAAATAGGGAAGTTATTTCTAATTTTTTCGTTTGCTGTTCCAGTTTAAAAAACAGTAAATTACTATTTATAATCAACGAGTTTTCGTTGATGTGGCAACTTAGAGATAAATTCTTGGTTCTTCACACATCGAGTTTTTCTGCTTTCGGCAATAAACATTTTGCTTAGTTGTTGAATATGTATTGCACGTAAATAACCAAGAAAGTGTCCCTTCAGTATTTTAAAACCATTTGCGGTTTGCTTTTAAACATTACAGTGTGTTCTATTAACTTTCTGTAACAAAGTCCAGTTTCGTCTGTATTCGTGATTTCGTGTATGGTTTGCATTCATTTTTCAGCTCACATAAAACCTTTTATCCATTTATCAGCCACGTATGATCTGCCTGATCCTAATCACCATTCAATTTACGACGAAGAATTTTATTTGTCTCTTTAAAGCTTGTGATCCTTCTTTTAGGTGTTACAAAATTCTATCCTATCATTTTAGAACATTCGATAGATTTTTGCGATGAAAAACTCCAGAATTAGGTATCTGACTGCATTTATTAAGAACATCTAGGTCTTTCAACAATTTACCTTTTCCTTTCAGATTTAAATATTTTCTCTTTGATATTTTCGACATCTTAAACGATAAGTACACGGATTTAAATAAAATATGATTCCATCAGAGATTTATTCAATTTGAACGTTTCTAGCCAGCACAAAGTTTGCACTTTGTCTGTTTATTTGATCTGCCAACTTCATGACTACAGGCATGACAATGATTTGTTTGCTTTTTCTTCAGAGTGCAATTACTACGTTAGTTACATTAATAGATTGTTAATGTATGGTAATGTTAGGAAGCGTTTCATGAACGGTTTGGAGAACTCTCTGTGAACATAATTTGTGTATCACAAAGCGAAATTTTGAACGTGGAAATCTTAAAAGGTGCAATGCAGAAGTTGCACTTCCACCACATATTAGCTGAGCTTCAGAAAGGAACATTGACTATGCTCTGAAAGGGTATTTTGTGAACCTTAATATAAGCAAATAACAGTACTTCACAGTTAAGGGGTCTGAAACAAGTTGCAAAATTTCGGTCAATTTTGTTACATTGGAACACTACATACTTAAACAATAAATAAGCCACGGTCTAAAACAAGTTAAATGGATGAACTACAAACAGCTTTGATAGCTACAAGATGGATAATCTGGCTCTGAAGAATCAGTCTTTTGTCAATCTGAATTTCATAAGCGGTGTATTTGAGTTTAATAAACGGTGATTTTTGTCTGGATTAGTATCTATTTGTTTTGGTTTTTGACAATTTGAACTTAATAAGCGGTTGATTATAATATGCAGCCGAAGTGGGTTGTGTATATACATTAAAATCCGCCGCTCATTAAAATCACTTCCGTTTTACGTACATTTGGAGTTTATGAAGCGCCTGAATTTAATAGATGCGATTTGTATACTGCAAATTGCGACATTAGTTTTAAACTTGTCCTGTAAAATAATAATGAACAATTGAACCAGTAATTAATCTTAAACTAATAATTAAAATTTAATGCTAAAATTAAACTATTTAAGCAACTGTGAAATTTTTTATGAAATTTTTTAGGAAACTATTTTTATGATTAAACACTCTTTTTAACTTTCAGAAACGATTGTTGACGAAAAATACGAAGCAAACATTATTCGTGCTTGTTTCGTATTATTCATCATTATTTTTCAACTGTAATCACAGTTAAGTAAAATTTTTCTTAGCTTCTCTAATCAGCACCTTTCAGTTCAAGAGTTCTTAAAATTTACGACGCTTTTCTTGATTTGATTGATGTTGCCGTATAACTTTTTGGTAACAATTTTACTATGTGATTCTACAGTTTTAAAAATTCTGTAACATCTTCGTCTACTTTTATATATGTTTTTTCCATATTGTGCTCAGTTAACACACATTCTAAAAATGAATCATCATGACTTCCCTCAACGATGTCTGAAACATTGGCTGTAGCTTCCAATTCCGTACTACAGAAAAACCACGCTACGGAAACAGTTTTAAATTGTGCTTTATAAGATTGACTATAATATGCATGCCCTCTGGCAGAGATATAGATTTAGTTTTATCCTTCGAAATGTTTTTCATTTCCATAAGATTCAGTTTTATTTATCATTTTCTGAACATTTTTCTATAACGACTTTTGAAAGTTTTTATAGTACCCTGTCATAACGCTAAATTTTATAAAGTGCGTTTGCAGAAAGAGACACTAACAAGTTTCAAACAGAGATCTGAGATGAGTGTGCTACATAGTTATCTAATTAAAAAAGCTATTTTTTATTTGTCACTTCGTTAGCCCATTTAAACAAAAACACTAATTATATTAAAAAAAAGATTTAAAGTCAATTCCTACTTAGGTCAACAAAGAAAAAGTTTTAAAATACAAAAAATAACAAAAATAAATAAATAAATAAATAAAAATCCAAAAAATTTTTTTAATTAAAAGTTAAAAAAATTTAAATTAAAAATTAAACAAATTTTTTATATGTGAAAAACCGTATTAACATCAAGTGTCATCCCCTGCAAGTTTAAAAAATGTATTTGGACTTGATTGGATGAACAAAAAGTATTTTATTAAGGACTAAAAATTTGAACACGATATAGGGAGAGTCTGAGCTAATAGTAGGAATTTAATAATAAAAATAATACTCATCATCCATGAGTTCTTGTTGCTATGGTAAGTTACAGGCAAATGCTTGTCTTCTTTCAAACATCAAAATTTTCTGCTTTTGTAAGTTACCAGAGCTGTTTTATTAACTGTTGGGTCCACGTTGCACATTAATAACACAATAACTCCTTCATTTACTTTCTTAGAGCACACGCAGTTTCACTCTTACACATTAATGCGTGCTCTGTTAATGTTCTGCAATACTCTAGGTTTATCTCTATTATAAATTTTGTGTGGCTTGTATTCATTTAGCAGCCCAAGTAAAATAACTTTTATTCTTGTTACCAATCGCATGATGATCTGTTTGTTCCTTCTTACTATAGAGTTTCAAGAGAACAACGTTTTTCTTTCCTTACAATTTGTGAGTCATGCGTCATTTAATACAAAATTCCCTCTTAGCAATTTAGCGAATGTTATAACTTCTTTAATCTTAAAGCTCTAAAAATAAGAGCATTGTTTTGTTTCATAGCTTGAAGCCATTCTAGAAAAGCATCTTTATCGTCTTTCGATTTTCCGTCTGTTTTTGCGCTTCCTTGAGATATCTTCACTTTTTAATAGTTTTTAATCAGTTTTATTTCTTTATGTATGTAAATTAAACAAATTCTTTTTGAAATTACAAAGTGTAAACGCAGATTTTCTTTATCTGCCGTTACCTCGAATGTCAAGATCTTTTAAGTGTTTGTCGTTTTCTTCCAGGCTTAAACATTTTTGCTTAGCTTTTTTCGAAATATTTCAAGTTTGGCTCATAACAAGTTTTAAAAATGCTTCTTCCAGTGACTTATTCAATTTTTCAAATTCCTTTTTAACATAATTAAAGACATGACCAACGTTGTCTTTGTTTCTGTTTTTTGTTTGTGTCAAAACCATTTTATTGAAGCACTACATACTTGAACGGTAAAGCTATTGACCAAAATACGGTAAACGGACAAAATATGAAAAGTTTTGCTAGGTACAAATAAAATATTCTGTAACTGAAGAAATAATCTTTTGCCAATCTGAGTTCTTTTAAGCGGCGGACACAAGTTTAAGAAATGGTTGCTGTTTATTTTTATTAGTATAATGGTTACTAGAAAAAATTTGAACTTAATAAGTCCGATTTTATTACTAGTGTGTTTAATAATATTGTATATGTGAAATTAATATTTGTTACTTCTTTTATCCTATTTTCAGTTTTACCTGACTTATCGTATTAAATGTTTACTCGTAATAAAAATTTTAAGATGAATTTATGAAATTAATTATATTTCGTAAATCGAGAAATCAGTAAATTGGAGCTTTAAATTAATTAATCTTATTTATCAATGTTTTTTCTTATGATTTCATGAGCCATCTGTAAAATTTTGAATAAGCAAAATAACGAAATTTATTTCCTATAAAGGAAAGAATATGTGAAAAAGTTTGTTTTTTGTATGAATTCTAATCAATCGTCTATCTTTCAAAATACTAGGAGATGGGAAAAAGCGAAGTAAATGTAATTTTAGAAAATTTTACGAAGAAAGTTTCATCAAGATAATGAACGTCTCAGACATTCACGATTGATTAGAATTTGCAATTATGCAAGTGACGCGACATAGTCTTCGATTAATCGATGACAACTGGATTGACATTAGGAAGATCGTCATTTCAGCAAATGATGGATGATTTCTTGGGGATTAATACACGGAGTACAATCGATTCTTCAGTAAATGAAACAGTTTTATTCAGCGCCTTCTGCATTGATCGATTAATCGATCAAAGAGTTTCACAGTTGCTGGATGGATTGCCTAAACTCAAAAGAATTTTTGAGTGTTCTTTTTCTAAAAAATATGACAAAAACGGGAAAAAAATAACAAATTATTCCGATAAAGGGAAAACATATATTTAATATAGTAAACATAATTAAGAACATTGTGGCTACAGAATTTGTGTTTACATACAATTACAATTTGTGTTACTCTATCCGTTTGAAAAATAGAGTGAAACACATGTGATTTTCTTATTGACTAAGAGGGTTTTATTTATGAGGTATAAACAGAAAATCCTTGGTTAAGGATATATTTAACAACATAAATTTAGAAACTTTAGAAACCAGATGTAAGAAAATGCTTTCAGAGCTTGTTAACGGAACACGAATTATAGATACTTTAACAATCGGACTTCAATGTAAACCATACCATAAAGTGTAGCTGAAAAAATTAATGTGTCTGATAGTTTATATGCAATTGAAATTATACTATTGCAGTTACTAAATTACGCTGAATTTTTTTTAAATTAGTGTAAAACCAGAATTCATTTTAAATTTTATTTTATTTCGATAAGTTATTATCACATATGTCTGAAATGTAAATGTAAGGAATTTTATATTAATTAAACAGTTATTTATAATTTAAGCATTTACTTTAACTTCTCCTTTCCGTATTATTTACCAGAATGCAAATTAGTAGCCAGTATTTAAACTGAGGTTTATGGATTTTATGACAGTGTGTGTTTCTGGAATTGCCTGTATGCTACGATTATCGGTTTCCTATCAGCTCTGATAGTTGTAAATTGTAACACAAGAGAGTGCTTTTGTGGTCTAAATTCTGTTTAAATAAAAAAGGTCATTTTTAACCTTCTCAGAGCTTTGTCGTTTTCTCAGACGAAGAAATACTTCGAATGACATCTGTTAATGTTTTTGGACTAATTAATTAGTATTAGCAGATCAAAAGAAATCCTACGTAATGTAACATTAAAATAACAGACAAAAAGCAGATCGTACCTATAAACTGTGTATAAAAGCTTTACTTAAATAATCACGATGCGTGAAATTTAAAAGAAATATTCCATTTTGGTTTCTTTTCCTATTATAGAACAGCTCGTAAAAGAAATGAACAAATTTATTTTTTGATTTCGTCTGAATCCAGAACACCTATAAAGTAGTTTAAAATGAATACATATATGAGGAGAGAACTCGGAAACTCGAAAAATAAGCGAGAAAAATCGAAGTTATAAGAACTAACCGTATTATTTTAATTTCCTTTTCACTGATAAGCACGATGGTTTTATGGAATCGCATAAAGTTTCTAACAGGAAATCCTCAGCGGGAAACGTGCTGCCAACATCCTGTTAACAGTGCTATTGAATGCTTTATGCTACTTTAGTTTGAGAAAGCAATTTTTCATGAAAAATATCTTTAAATTACCAACGCAGAAATTAAATTACTATTAATATTTTACGCAAAACTCATTATTAATTTCTGTTGCTCTAGTTTACTGTATTTTCCACAAATTCGTATCCACTTAATGTTTAGTATTTAATATAAAAACGATCAAAATATAAAATATGAGCATCGCTTTCTGAATAAATAATTATTCATCTTATTTCAAGTTTTCCATAGAATAATGTTTCTTAAAACTTCAATGAAAAAGCTCATTTTTACTTATCTTCATAAAATCTCCTCCATCCATACCTAACTCGCATACTACTAGATTCTTATTACCTGCATTGCACTGTTAAATTTCAAAAACCCATAAATTTGTGAAAAATGTCAAAAATTTTAAAAAAAAACATATTTATTTACATATGAATGATTATTTTATATGAAGTTTTTGTTAAGAATGTTTTTACGAATAAAATGTCTTCGGTAATAAATTAACAGTAAAATGACCTGAAAGATTTCGGATTTCAACATTACGCCAAAAGGTTTATTAAAGTTTTTTTATGCTGTGGTTGAGTTCTAAACGACATCGAATTTATTATCTTCCACATGGCTTCATCTGCTGTCGGACTCACTCCTGTGAATACAGCAATTTTTTTGTCTTTTCAGCTTTATTACTAAACGTTGCTTTCTCTGCAGTCGCATAAAACTGAACACGAAATCAGGAGACTTTTAAAAACAGCATATATTTAGAATACTCGATAGAGTGATAAGTGTTGGCATATATTCTGCAATTTTTCTAAATCCTTTCTCAATTTATCCTACCAATATTCAGTTTTCTTGCTACACATTTTTTAGTCCAAAGCGGCAATTTGCCCAGAAGGACTATTAATTTTATTTATTGCTTTTAAGTCGCTTAGTTTGTTACTCAGTAGCCTTACAGATTTAATTTGAAAATTAAATGTCTTAGGCTTTATTAAATGGCGGCACTCAGAAGATAAAAATATTTTATTTCTCGCAATAGGAACACATTGTCTCAAATAGCTGAGTTTATTAATTAAAACTGAAAGATAACTATTTCACATTTTTCGAATACAGCAGTCTGGCGACCTGGAGATAAAAGCATTTCATTTCGAACAGCGTTGATATTGCTTACTTTCACGTCACTTATTTTGTTAATACAAGTTCAGTAAATTCAGTAAATTTCCAAGGAATATGAAACAAATTAAAAACAAATTCGAAATTCAAATTCGGGTTTCTCTTTGCACATGATGGGAATATTAAATTACATACTAAATTTATATTCCAAATTGTAATAAGGCACACTTAAAATATTTGACACTAATTAGGTAAATTAAAATTAACTAAAATGCAATTAATTTGCGTTTCTAAAATTAACCTGAAGAAAAAAAAAAGCCTCTGGCTACTTAGAAGGATTTTCATTATAATTATAGGGAAATATATCATTTAATAAAAGACGGGGGTAGTTAAGGAAAAAGCATTCTCAAGTTTACTATTCTCATTAACTTCGCAGTAATTAAATGGATTTAAAAAGTAATTAGTCAAACAGAAAATAAAATTTTTAACACAAATATTTAAGAGTTATATACGTTCCCTTTATTTCTTAAAATCAACATAGACTAATTTCAGTTTTTCTAATAAGGTGCCGTGAGCAATTAAGTTTAGAGAAAAATTCATTTGGTTTAATTGCGGTTAAGTAACCTTAACAAATGGAACATTTTCAAGATCTGCTGGAAATGTAAATTGTCATTAGAAGACAACCTAGCGTAATAGTGTTTTATTCTTTTGCAGAATATATTGTCTTTTCTATCTCTCTTTTGCTGTAGTGCAACATCATGAATTTGTATAAAAAATGATCAAAATCAAAACCGTTAAATTATTTTAACACATCACTTTCAATCAGATAATTAATTATATTGGTTATTAGTCCAAAGGGGCAATTTGCCCAGAAGGGCTGTTAACTTCGTTTTGGCATTTTGAGCTGATTCACTAAAAGCGTTGTTTCACTTTTGAAATTGTTGCCACCAAATATTTCGCCCTGTATTATATTTAAAGAAATTAAATAAGGAAGAATCTGCATAAATGTATGTATGTTTCTCTCATTGTGATAAAACAGCGGTACCTAGACCCATCAAATTTTGAATAACGTAATCCTCCTGCGAATATGGGGATCTGGAAGCTGAATTTGGAATTTGTTTAGTATTGATTTCATATTTTGTAAAATTTTAACGAATTTTTGATTAACAAACCCAGGGATTCCAAAGCGAGCAATGTCAACGTTGTACAGAGAAAATATTTTTTATCTCCAGCGCGCGAGACGGTGTGTCAGAAACTCTAAAGATATGCTCATTTTAAAATTATTTTGCTATATTGTTCTTGAACTGAATTTTATGGTTTAAGTGCGAAGAACATGATATTTAATAAATAAAGGTAACACACAAAATGCCAAAAAACGCCTCTTTGGACGTAATTTAAAATCTGAAACATTTCAGATTTTTCTTTTTTTCTGTACTAATTTTAATTTTAAATTATTTTACTGAGCATGCACCTCTCAGTTCAACATTTTCTAATAATTTTGGAGTTAAAACTATTCCAGAAATAAAAGTAATAAAAGTATATGTATGTTAAATTTTAAATTATTGAATAATTATAAATTTTAAATTACTGAATAATATAAACAGCCTTGAGTTTGGCGTAGATTTAATCGAGATCAGAGGTCGTGACTTAAATCTACGCCAAATTCAAGGTTGTCGTGCTATTAATTTTATGTTTCACTTGGCGAGTGTGCCGTCTGCTTTTATGAAGCAATTATTTAATTTCCGTATGCATAATATTAATGTACTTGCATCTTGAATTGTAAAGTTTGTACTTTGAATTGAACCTTGAAAATGGAAGCTGATCTTACATTAGAAATTCATTAACTGCGAATGCATATCATACATTGAAATTATAACATTACAGAAGAGCATTTAGATTCAATATTCTGTACAGAATAATTGCAAGTATAAATAATTAACACAAATAGAAAGTGCTTATTTGTAATTAAAATTAAACTATGTTCAAAAATTTAAAAAGTAGCTTTATGAATATACGGATAGCATGTGGTTAAACTAACACAGAAATACAGAACACGCTGAAGAAAAATCTAAGAAATCTATATTTCATATTTTAAGGAATTCTGCAGAAACTAATACTTGAATTTAATATCTTTATTGATTCAATAAGCTTTTAGAAATTTTTTGAATGAAAGTATTCCCAATAGCAAATCCTCAAGTTTTTAAGCTTAAAAATGCTCTTCGAACTCCTCGGAAAAAATAATAATATTAGTGAAACGGATGTTAAGATTTTCTCTTCTCAGTTTTGTTTCTTCATTAAAAAATTAGAATTGGATTTATTTTATGCATTAACGTAAAAGTTTTTTCGAAAGAAAAACTATTTTTCACGAATAAAACATTTCACTCAAATTCTTCTTTTATTTGAAATGTGTAGTTTTCTTCATTTAAAACATTATTATGTTTTATTAAGCACAATTAATTTCAAACCCTAAGTATTATAATAATTTTTACGTGTTTTAATATCCCAATGTACGCTACAGTGTTAATGAAATTAAATTGACATTTATAGTAGATTTTGGGGGGGGGGGTTTAGTTAAACCTGAAACATTTATAAACATTTATTTATAATTTGCTTTCTTTTATTATTTTCCAGTAGGTAAATCTTTTAAAATTCTCTTAATATCATAAAATTTCGAACCCGCAGATAAATATGTGAGAATGTAAGATACATATACCATAATTTTGATGGATTCCATTTTCTCTTCATAGGCTTTGTTTTCTCACCCCCCTTTTTTCAGAACAAAAAGATTTTTTGCTATTTTATATATATCATATGATCTAAATATTTCATTCAGTTGAATTATTGCAGAATATTTTACTAATTTATCATTATAGTCAGATACTAAGGATTTAAAATTGTATAGAGAAAGTGCATATGAGAAACAATTGTTTTTGTTTTACGATCTTGTCATGGCTTGCTGGAGCAACAATTTCAGAGTTTGGAAGCATTTTGAAGCTGCATATTATCCGTCTCGAAACATTCGCCCATCTAACTCTTTCCGTTTTTAATGAAAGAAAGATCTGTACTTACAAAGATTTTTCCAGTTTCGAGTCCCGGCGAACGGGCTGGTTGCATGGACGTTTTTGTAGTTTTCTCCATGTGTAACGTGGATACGAGCTAGTTTCCCTTAAAAAGACCTCCTGGGGCACCCCTCCCTTCCCGTATAGTGCCTAAGAGCGGAGCACGTAATAATTAAAAAAATGATTGTTCGAAATGTTATTTCGGTGTCTGTACATGTATGTAGAATGAACGAAGAAGAAGTTAGTAAAGTAAAAATTAAGAAAAGTGCTTGCAATGTTTTGGCTAAAGCAACTAAAGTTTAAGCAGCGTATTTATGCTAGATTGCGATTAATAGTGCCTGATAGAAGGTGAAATGATCGAAGTGAATTTTAATGCGTATATAACAAAATATGATGGCCTCTAAGAAATGATTGTCGACCTCAAAATTAACTATTCTAAATTTGGTGTTCTTCCCCCTAAGTTCATCTGTTCTCTCAAATTCGAAATCTTTCCATGTTGCATAACAACCTAAAATTAACCAATAGCAGTTTAGCTGTACTTATGCACCTACGTAGTATAAATACTGCTTCGCGAGCAATTACGTCATTCCTTTTAGTAACTGATACCCTGCTAACATATCCCCGCTGCTCTGCTTTTCTGTCTAAGATGCTTACGTCGCACTTTTAAAACCAGTGTACATAAAAGTTATCGTATTTAAGTATGACTGGACATTCCTTACTTAGAAAAATGATCTCATGTGAATTTTAATGGAATAAAATTGTATTTTGAAACGGCCACGTCTGGAAATTTTTAATATATGCATCCCTCTATCTAACTACGCTGACTTCAAGCTGCATCGCATCAAAATATCCACCCTCGGCCATGAGGACTACTACAAGCTGCTAAATGCACCGATTCCGACTACGTACTTAAAATATCACACGTATATATAGCTGAATAAAATTGATGTGAGTAAACTACAAGCAAATTACTTTGTGCAGAGTTCATTGCCTTTAAACTTTATTTTATCAGAAGTGGCTATACGGATTTGTAAGCGGTGAGAAGTTAAAGGGTTTTAGAAAAGATTATTAATTTGAATAGAAATAGCACATTTATAAAACGTAAACGCAATGAATATAAATCATTTGAGCTACATTTTTTGTATAAGCATCAATATATATGTATAAGCATATATAATATATATGTATAAGCATTAATGGAACGTTTTCTGTTTGACGATTTGAAGCTCAATGATACTTAAATAACTAGAATATTTGCGCATTTGAAGACAATACAAAAGTTATAATATCCTGTTACTTACAATGGTTAAAATGAAGAAGTTTCTCCATAAAACTCCCTACCTGACTTTGGGAAACATTGTAGCTAGAAGTATGCATCTAAAATTAATACTTAAAGAAATAAGACTTGCAGTCACATTTTTCGAAAATCGTGTATATAGGTATTGCTTAATATCAAATTGTCTCAACATATCTTGACAGGCTTTGTGTAAGCTTTATTTACCAGCATCTTGTGTTGATAAAATAATGTATTGTCATGTCTATGTCCCTTTACTTCAAACGTTCTGCTTTTCTACTGGCACAAAAAATATTTTTTTTAGGGTTATTTTGACACAAACGATAAATTTTATCAGTATTTGCTCGTAAAATGCCGGAGAGAAAATGTTACTAGTTTTAAAGAAATGATTTATCGTAAAAAAATATTTTTGTTTTTACAAGCATATATGCTTGTTACAGAACAGTATTGCCGAGGAGTGTATAAAAAGCGTTTGCTTTAAATACATAACCAGTTTAGAGACCTAAAAATATGCTGTCAAAACAAATTTGTGTATAAAGCGCATATCAAGGAGTTACGGATTGACATCTATGTGCTAAGTCACGGTGTTTAGCTAAAACTCTTAAATTTATTAAATAAAAAGAACATAACAATTTCTCTCCTAAAAACTAAGGCGATAAAAATAGGAAAGGAAAGCCCATCGTAGAAATGTCAGTAGTATTTTATCACACAGCAAGGGATAAAAAAAAGAACAGAAAATATCGACTTCTAGGAGTATTTTTCATTTTTATCTCGGTGGTGAGACTAGCAGTCGATGTACACTTGACTTTCTTTTTGAATATTAACTTTCGGAGAGAGTTTGATAGGTAAGATAGATGATTTGGCTTTATTCGAGTAAACCATGCAACCGATTTATTCCAGCAATACTTGGATTGGAGGAATCAAGTCGGAGCAGTTACTCAGCTTGTCTTGTACTCGATTTTATCCAGAATTTAATATCATCTTGTGGAACTACTGATACCTGAAATCATATAAATTAAATAAATATTCGGTCGTTAAGCCTTTCAGCTTAAGAAATATTTATAGTTCCCGAAAAGAGTAGGTGAAGTATTTAAGCGTAAATAAACATGTAAAGATTAATAAAGACTTTTATCACCTAGTTAGTTTTCTAGAGACCAGTCGGTTTTATGAAGCAGGCAATGCTATAAAATAACGACATTGTCAATAGGATTTCTATCACGGATCTTCCACTTGTCCCCTGCATGATTTACATCTGAAAGCAAGCACGGTAAAATGCGAAAACTTCTTACTTGTTAAATCCTCTACTGAATGGGAAACTGACATTGAAAACGAAGGGAGTACATCATTAGGAGTTTTGGTGCTAGAAATATGAAAAATCAAATGTGCTTTCACTGGCATTTGAGCCACTAAGCTTATAGATGCTATCCGATTGCAATGACTGTTTAAAACACGAAAGCACGCACGAGGGACTGTACGATAATTCATTATCGGTTTAATTCGCTTGGTTCTTTTCGCTTTATTTTTTGTTCACATTACTCACTTAAGAAGTTAATGCAAGTTAGAAAAAAAGAAACATAGAGACCCTATCGTTGAAGTAGATTATTGTAATTTTGTTAGACGGTTCGACTAATTTTGTTTTTTCGCTAACTTGTCTTTCGATATACACTGTGATAAGTTAATTAGACTGGTGTTTATTTCTGAGTCCAGATTAATGCTCATCTGGTTATGCTATCTTTTGCGATTGCGAGTAACATATGACTTGAATTACCTGTATTTTGAGTTGTGCTTCCGGGCGCACCTTCGATAAGTATTAATGTTAGTTCCTGTGTACTTTTAAAACACAGGTACTTTTTAAACAATTGCGCTATATTCTAGACAGAATAATGATATAAGTATAGCTTAGATTATGCAGAGATCGACAGATCACTATGCAGACTGGAGAACAGTTCTAAGTCGAGCCTAAATACAAAAAATAGAGCTAGAATTTAAAACTGTGAAAATGAAAATAATATACAATTGCCTTTCTCTATAAAATTTATTTTTCACTTGACATCCTGAAGGTATGCTGATTAGCATTGTTGGCTGCTGTATCATTGGACCCGTGTTTGAATATCAACGAAGGATTGGATCATACGGTGTGGAAGTACTTAAAATATACATTGAGCTGAAAATCTTCTGGATTGGTTTGATAACCGAAGAGGGGTGGTGGAAAAGTTTTGCATCCATCCGCGGACGGGGTTCGTCTTGAAAACGGAGACAAAACTGGTAAATGTTAAATATAGACGCAAGGCCAATTAATACCAACGACAAACGCAATTCTGCGCTGTTAGTCAACATTAAATTCGTGAACTTGTTCTTCTGTTACTGTTTTACGAATAAGTTAAGTCACAAAAAAGTTTCATTTAGTATTATTTATCAGTAATAACTGAGAAAATAATCCATTTATGCCATCTAAAATATGTCTTAAAAACCTTCGAACTATACCAAATCACACTGGCTTGTTTATAAAAAAAAAACACTCTATATTCATTTATTTAATTATTTTCGAACATGTTCAAGCTAATGATTGCAGTGAAATGTCTTTTCAGTTGACTATCCACAGAAATGAGAAAAACTGCTATATGCTTCTTTAAATCTGTCGGAATTTGCAAATATGAGATAATTATTGCATCATATTCCTCATAAATTGCGCACTAATTCGAGATAATTATTGCATCACATTAATCATACATTGCGTCTTTTACTCTGTAGAGACATTAGGTTATTTCGAAGCAGGAGACATGAAATATGAGCAATGCCCTCGCTGGGACTTTCGGACCTCTCGAATACGCACCGAGTGGGCTGGCTATTACACCACGAAGGCAGGAGAAATACCTTATATACTCCCCTTTTAAAGGGCGACTCGGGATTAGGAGACCCAGTCGCCAAATCCTGGTGGTGAAGAATCTTCATCCACCATATTTTAATTCGGGCGCCAGCATAGACACATTAGGTTACTTCGAAGCAGGAGACATGGTAAATGAGCAATACCCTCGCCGTGACTCAAACCTGGACCTCTTGAATACGCGCCGAGTGTGATAACCATTACACCACCAAGGCATGCTAAGAAGGCGGGAAAAATACCATATAACTCATTACGTGTATTTAAGCAGCGACACAGTTAAAAAAATTAAAGATCGGTATTAGTCCCTGTGCGTATCTTACGCGCTGCTAAGTGAATTATTTCAGTACGAAGGAAATGAAATGTACTGTGAATGAAATTTGTATAACAGAAAGTAGAATGAGGAACTATATTTCAAATGCGTTACTTAAAATTGTTTTATTTCATAAATGAGCAGACTAAGCGTTTCATAAATAAGATACTATTTTTACGTTTCAAAATTAAAAGAAATTTCGGATATTAAAATTTTGAATAGTAAATCTTTTTTTAATTAAAAGAAAAGAATTCAAAGAACCACTTTTCGGCTCAGCGGGTTTTCTAACTACCTACTATGTCAATGATTAGGAATGCAAATAATTGAAAATAACTTTTTTCAAAATAGTGCCTTGTCTTTCATTAAGAAAGTAAGTTGCCTTTGAAAATGCATACACACACACACACGCATATAGGTATATGCTTTTTTCTCTAAGAAAACGTTTCATAATTAAAAATACAGCTTTGAGCTACAGCAGATGTTTCAAAGTACTTTTCTATATATTAGAAATTAAAAAAAGAAGAATCTTCCTGGTGAAGAAAAAAGGATTAAAAGACGATAATTATTTCATTAGTTAAAGAACAATTTTGCACTGCAGGAAAAATGAACATTCCAGTTTTCGCGAAAAATTGTCAGTACGTTCAAGGAAGTGTGACATGAATCTGGCTATTTAAAATGAGATGTAGCATTGATTTTGTGCAATAAATGCAGTTAAAACTAGTAAGATTCCCTATCATGAGTAGAAATGTTTTTATTTTCAAAATAAGCTGTAATTTTATTATAATAAAGATCTTCAAATATTTAGGTTTTTGTCCCAAAACATTTTAAGTATTGCATAAAAAGAGTATATGTACTTCGCAGTAAATATAGATACGTTGTTAGATTGTTAATGAGCTTTTTTTTTAATCTTTGAGATAATAAGAACATATTCCGTGTGTAAACTCTAAAGAGAAGAAAAAATTATGTAGAACATTTACTTGCACACAATTAATTCAAACGCGTAACTAGTGAATGAAATTTTCTCATCAGTTTGAAATAATAAGGTTTTGAATACAATGCTTGTAATAAACATACTTTTCTAAGAAACGTCTTTCGCTTAGTAAAAATATTTCACTTTGGTTAGTAATAATAAAGCTTCAAGATAAAAAGAATAAATTAACTAAAATGTTTTTCAGTTTCATAATTTTATACCCGGAATTAGAGATTTAGATACTCAGCTATAACAGTTATCATTTGTGAATATACGTATGATATTTCGCTGGATTTAACCAGTATGGTATAATTTACATTTAGGGTAACAGGAATTACTTTAAGGCACATATATTGCAAGTTTTAAGGCTATTAAAATTAGACTTTTTAAAGTGGTTATGTGATTTAAATTTTTTAGTATAAAGCAGTTTAGAACATACAAAAATACAAAGCAATATGTATACAAAGCAATATGTATATAAAGCAAAAATTCACAATAAATTTTAATAAGAAACTTTCCGTATATCATCTCCAAGAAACAGAAAAACAATTTAAAATTATCATCGAAACGGTACACTCATGTCCATAAATTAAGGATAATGCAAAATCAGGCAAAGGAAGAATTAGAAGCAAAACAAATTTGACTTATTTGTAAAGCTTATTTATTAAACAAAAGGTAAAGAGCAAAAAAGATGCTATATGTTTGCTATTATTAAAAAAATTAGTGATTTTTTTTCACTGGAGCAAATTACAAAAAAAAAAACCTATTTACAAAAAAACAATATTACATGGCTGGTATGATTGTTAATACATTGTATGTCTCCCAGACGATGCAATACAGTCCGCACAACGCCTAGGCATGCTGAGTATCAAATTATCGATCTGATCTTGGGGGATATTACACCACTAAAAAAGCAATGCTCTCCGAAGTTCCGGTAGACATGTAGGAGGAGGTTGACGGGCTGCAACTCGTCGGCCAAGCATGTCCTACACGTGCTCTACTGAATTCAAGTCCGGTGAGAATGCTGGCCAATCCATACGGGTGATGTCCTCCGATTGAAGGCATTCGCTTACGATGTTTGCACGGTAAGGAAGGACGTTGTCATACATAAACACAAACTGTGCGCCCATGGCGCCCCGAAACAAACGTACATGTTGTTCCAAAGTGACGTCCCGATAGATTTGGCTTGTCATGGTTTCATTTTAAACATGCAGGTCTGTTCTGGAACCCAGAATAATTCCACCCCAAACGAGCACTCCTGCACCACTCAACGGTGTCGTTCAATGATGTTTTCTTGGTGGTAAGGGGTACCTGGAGCTCTCCATATAAAAGTCCGGCGAGAATCAGACTGCAAGCTAAACCTGGACTCGTCGGAAAACATCACACAAGCCCACTGTTGCGGTGTCCATAATGCATGCTCTCTACTCCAGGCTAACCGCAGGCGACAGTGAGTTGCAGTAAGTGGAACGCATCTGACAGGTTTACGAGCATATAGACCAATCTGCCCTAAACGTCTGTACACGGTCTGCCTTGAAATTGTCGTACCAGTGGGTTAAGAGAGCTGACGAGATAGGTCTGAGGCTGTGCTCCGCCTGTTTCTTTTGGCAGTAACTGCCAAATACCGGTCCTAATTCGGCGTTGTAACTCTGCAGTGACCTGTGCTGTAACGTCTACTCACATTACCACCATCTTGGAATCGTTGCCAAAGCCTGGAGATGACATTCTGGGCAATTTCAAGTTCGTCTGATACTTCCAGTTGGGTAAGCCCACATTCCAGACGGCCGATAATTCTACCACGTAAAAAATCATCCAAATGCGTCCTTTGTGTCATAACTATTCGGTTATTGCACTGAAATGCTTATAAAGCGCCTGCGAACAATTTTACTTCTTTGGCTGTATTCCTTATATATCACTCTCTTACACTCTCGTCATTGTGACGTACCATCGATGTCATCTGGATACTTCCTGAAAATTGCATATGATTCTTGAAGATGTCTGTAGTGATTTTACAGGTGATATATTTATTTTAGAGTTCGATTTCCGCGTGACTGCGAATTGTCCTTAATTTATGGACATGAATATATTTGTCAGAATTTAAAAAAAATTAAAAACAGAATTTTCTAGTCCTCTTAAAAGTAGTTAAGGAAAAATTTAACTCGCAAAAAAGCCAAAATCAAAAGTACAATATATATATATAGAGAGAGTAAAACTTTTATATATATACATATACTTATATATATATAAAGCAGTGTAGAGCACACTTTTAAGAAAGCAATAAATTAATTCGCGTAAATGTTCATGGCACAATTTTGACCCCCATACATCTCATTCACATTCATTTCATTTTATTAATACACTCATTTCCAAAACTTTAGCACGAAGTT
>KK115142.1:162173-173407 GCA_000611955.2 Stegodyphus mimosarum
AAAAAAAAAAAAAAAAAAAAAAAAAAAGATGCCCTATTTGAACAGTGGCAGTTTTTTTAAGAAGTCCGGAAAGATGAAAGATACAAGATATGGTCTTCTGATTAATGCACCTAGTGCATTAATTAATAAGACAGCATGCAGTGCATTTTTGCCACTTGTGGCGTTTCTGTTTTCCTGTTTAGATATACGTAACAATTTCATATACGTAACAATTTTCGTCCATCACTGCAGGGCTACCATCATCCTAAACTGAGCCTATATATTCATCACAAAGCAATTTAATTTGACTGAAAGTATCAGCTCCTTTTATAATGTTGCTGTTGTTGCTCATGCTCAGTTGTCTGACAGAGTCAGCTCAAGCCCACGAGAATTCTTGTGTCCAAAAGCGCTAGATTACGCCTGTCGTTGGCAATAGCCTTGAGCACCTAACAGGTGACAGTACGATTTGGCTCAGTTCCGCCCCCAATTTTGATGGAGAACACCCTGAGGGGACGGCTCCGAGGGTCTCCCACCCCTTTCCCTTCCACCAAACCACATGAGAGGACTTTCGGTTCGCCGCATAAAGTGCCGCCATGCCGCACCGACACTATACATTTACAAACATCCATGCTTTCTCCGGGATTCGAACCCGAGCCCTTCGGCACAGCAGTCAGCGACGCTAACCACTATACCGGTTGGGCGGCCCTTTTATAATAAACTCCAGCAGCTTACGAAATAAAGATTCTTATAATATTTGTTTCTTCATAATGTTTCCCCCGAATTCTAACATCTGATTGAAGTTATTAATAGCACTTCAATCGTCCAGCTGAATATTCAATTTAGCGGACTGGCGTTCACACCTTCTGCTATCTGAAATAAAATATTAGCAGCAAGGCTTTGAATGCAAGATCAAATCACATCATTCGATAAAGGAATCTGTTGAATTTTCACTTGCGCTTCAAAACCCAACACAAGTTTTGTAATTTCAGTTGCACATTTCTAATTCCTCAGTTATTGTACGATACTTTCATTTCATAGCACACATATATGTCACTTAATAACAAACTTCTAACAAAGGATTTTGAGGTGCCACAGCGTCAAATTTTGTAATACAACCACCGGTATCAAATTGGGGCTTTTCAGACTTCAAGATATTAAAACTATATCGAGCAGATTTATCATTATACGTATATTTGAAATGCTGTAACAACTTTCAGCGGTTAAGGTTGGAATTTGAAAACATTTGAAACATATAGTACATCGTAGTTTCTGTGAACCATCTTTTCCTATAGTAATGTTTCGAAATCTATCATCATCATTTGAGAGGTTTAAAAGAGTATCATACTCTTGAATTCTTTGACTAAAACAATTTTTCAGTATTATATTCTTTAGCAGGACATAAACACACCCTGCAGATCTATTTTAAACCTGAATAGTGTTTCGCAATGAAATCATACTTTCTTTCAGTCATTGCACAAAACAAATATTTAATGGTATGTTCGTTTTGCGCATTTGTCATAAAGACTAAAATAATTTTCTTTT
Source organism: Stegodyphus mimosarum (assembly GCA_000611955.2). Classification (NCBI taxonomy): domain Eukaryota; kingdom Metazoa; phylum Arthropoda; class Arachnida; order Araneae; family Eresidae; genus Stegodyphus; species Stegodyphus mimosarum. The sequence continues at coordinate 163,695 of KK115142.1, forward strand.
ATAAAAAGAGAAAAGTTATTGACGTAAGTCCTTCGTAAAAGCAAATCGTCAAAAATAGTAAAAGCGTCAAATTTTCATAGAAACAAAGCGTCATAATGATATTGATACAAGTGTTTCGTAAAAGCGAAGCGTCATAAATTGTAAAAGAGTCAAATTTTCGTAAAAGCAAACCGTCAAATTTTCGTAGAAGCGAAACATTATAAAGGTATTGATACAAGTCTATCGTAAAAGCAAAGCGTCATAAAGCAAACTTTCGTATAGAGAGACATGAAATACACGCTGCTTTGAAGCATTTTACAGGAAAATGTAATAACTTTTAAAATATTAAAATAAGGATGCCTAATACACTGTAGAAAATAAGAAATAAACGTTTTCAGATATAATTTTTTTAACAAAACGGTCAGAAACCCTCAACTGCAAGCTGTTCAAGCCATACGATCATGCTATGGTACTGAAGTTGGAACACATGAATAAGTCTGTTTAAAACCATTTGCGGAAAGTGTTGATTTTACCTTCAAAGCAACACATACATGTTCAGCGCTGCTGATATATTTGGAAATATTAGAAGAATGCCTCTTTTGGCACCTATCATAAAATGGCTGTCGCATCGTTCTGTATTGTTGGAATTTTTCCAAAATGTTGATGCTGTGTCAACAGATTATAGAAAGCTCAGTCGGTGAAAAATTCGCCAAATAATGTTGTTACACCTACTTCTAATTAAAATAATTTTTTTTTGTAAATCTGAAACACCTTTGCATGGAATGCTTAATTTTGTTGATTGATCAAAAACTATTTTATTTCACTATTCACTTTAAATGAGTTCGTCGCCCAGACGGTATAGTGGCTAGGGAAACCGACTGCGATATTAAAGAGCCCTTGTTCGAATCTCGGAGAAAGGCATGTGTGCAGATGGCCGTCTCTTCATAGGAGGCAAACGTAGCGCACCTATTAGGTGCCTACATAATGAAGTGACCACCAATTCATGGCCTTAGTAGTTGCCAAGCCGAAGTCGAGGCTCGCTATTTAAAAAAAGAACTTTAAAATGAGCTATTCTGTTGCGGATGATGTCTCTTCGGAAGGTTTTTTTCATAGAGAATGTATTGAAGACTTGTAACAGCCAAATTCAAATATTGCAAGCTTCCTGCATGTGGCATGATCTTTTTTCAAGACGCATTTAAACCAAGCAGTACATACGAAACAGCTTTCGATATTATATTCAACAGTTAAAGAAGTAATTCCAAGTACAGGATGTCTTGTTTAAACAATGGAACAGAACGGTTTGAGAAGAACACGGTTTCAAGTTTAGCGTGGTTGGTTTACGTTTTGACTAAATATTTTATGATTAAAATCACATATCTATATCGAAATCTATCTATTTATATACAATCTACATGCAGTTGATTTATATAAGAGCGTATATATTTTCCATAGCAAGTGTAAGTTAATAGATTTTCTTACATAAATTATTTCCCTTCAAGAAATCAACGAAATTCATCGTATTATTCTGTTTGCCATAATTTAGGATACAAAAATCTGTATCTAAACAGAGGAAAATCAAATTCTTGAAACTGATCAAGGTTATTTTTCCTTTTCATTATGTTTTGAAGACAATCATCATTTTAAGCATTTGAAATCTTCGGCAAAGAAAACGTTTGATTTTCGAACTACAAAAGAATAAACATTTCAAATAGTATATCTTTGCAAATTCTTTGAGAGAAGACGACAGAATTTTACTGTTTTCTCCAAGACTTTACTTGAAGCATAACCTTTGTTTGCTTTCTTCTAACTCTTTCAGAAATAGGAAAGCTTCAAATATTTGAAGAAGCAATTGAAACCATTTGCATTAAAAGCTATTTAAAACTTTATCTTCCTGCCTTGCTAGAAAACGTAGATTCTTTGCCATTTCACTTCACAAATAGGTTGTGTTATCACATGACAAAAACTGCGGGTATTACTTTGCTTTATGAAAGAAATTGGTGAAACAAATTCTACCGGTAATTCCTAAACAAATGAATGGAATTCATACAGCTATATATTGTAAAAAGGATAACTGTAAAAATTATTTTAAAAAATGCATTGTTACCTTAAAAGTACTATTAGTCTCAACACTCGATTTTGCGTTGTTTCACATTTCATTCGAGTCTGTTGCCGTTCGGAGAACGTAAGGTACTTTTCTTTCATATTTAATCTGTCTGTTATTAGTTAATAAACTAAACTATTTATAAGTAATATGTGCAGTTCTCAAGGATATTATAATTTTTACTTTTTTTAATCTCATTAACTCAATTGAAAATAATTCTAATTATTGATACATCTAATTGAAACCATTACAGATTTTTTTTCACTTTTTAAGTACTCACAACATATATAACGTTCCCATGTTAATTTAAATGCATATTCATCTATAATATCCTATAAAATGTTTCGTTATAGCAGCTGCGTCATCTTTATCGATAATTTCCGCTGTCATATCATATTAAGCTTTAAAAGAGCTCTTTTGGGCGATAATTAAAATCTGGACCTATCAGATATTTTTTCCAAGACTATTTTTGATGTTATTGTAAATATCTTTAATAAGAAAATCATAGTTTATCATATGTTTCTAAATATTATTAAGCTTAATGGTTTAAAATGTCTAAAATAAGCTATTTTTTAAAGCAGTTGTCTCAAACTTGTAGCCTGCGGGCCCGTAATGAATTCCATGCATCATCAGATATATTTAAATTACGTACTTGGTGTGAATACATTGTCACAGAAATTTCAAGATTTTAGTTCATTATCATTAAAAATAACGCACCGAAAATAACGAATAGTAAAAATTGAATAACGCCTTGGAAAATCTACATATTGAGCTAATTATTTTACAGTATGACGAAAATCTTATTAAAAGATTTGAAGATACAGATTTCATTAACTTTTGATCGGACCTGTCAAAACAATACATCAAGTTACGAATACTTGCACTAAGAATAGCGATTATGTGAACTGTTCTCTTTTTTCAAAATTGAAAATTAATATGAAAAGAACTCAAATGACCCATAGACCCATATGCATCTGCGATAGGGCGATGAAGATAATTTTTTAATAATTTCTTCCCAAAGCTACAAAATTTATCAGTACTGAAATGTCATCAAGTAACAAGCGGTAAAAAAATAAATAAATTTACAATTATTTACATTCAAACATTATTTACATTTAAACATTATTTACAATTATTTACGCTGTAAGGCTTAACAGTTGCCTTAAGTTAAAGCTACTTTCCTGTCCTTCCTATTTTCTGCTTACAATTTCCTACCAGAATGTGTTTTTAGAATCACATTTAATGCAAATGAGTAAGGGTAGTATTTAAGTCGAAGTTCCACTGACTTCGAGAGAGAACCTCAGAGTTTCTGACTAGGGCGCGTTTGCCTTTTGGCTAAGGCTCTAAGCCGTTACTACGCTCGGCCGTATTTTACAGGCCCTTGATAGCTTCGCTAGCTTATTCCATATTTAGGGGCCAAGTACTTCGAATTTTGATAGCTTCGGCTATATATGTTTAGTTTAGTTAAGTCTTAGTTCTTATTATTTTGAGTTCAAGACCCAAGTGGAGGCTTTGCGCTACGCTCTGAGAAAGGGGCCATCTGTCAAATCTTATTTTGAGCAATTAAAGGGTAATTAACTCTTCTCGAGTTTACGTCTCTGTACCTGAACTAAAATGATTATTCGCTTAGCTGTTCATTAGGTTCCTCCACGTTTAGTTGTTGAGTAAAAGAGTGGAACCCCACAACGCTTTAAAGAAAAATTTAATAAATAAGATAAATTTTATAAATGAGACGTAGTCTAGATTGTTATTAGTTACTTTAAAGTTTTGTCTCACTTAGAAAGTTTTATCTGAAAGCTTAGATAGTCTTTCATAGCTTGTTTTAGTTTAATTAAAGCAATTATTAATATAAGTTATTAATTGTTACAAGTGTTTAATGAATAGCATTTAAGAATTTTTTTTAAACATAAAATGATGCTACTTGTTAAAGGTATTAATAAGTAGCATCATTTTATGTTTATGTCTAGCCGAAGCGAATCTCTTACTTATCTCAAATACGTAGCCGAAGCGAATCTCTGCCTAGCCGAAGCAAAATCACATTTCTAATACATTTTAGAAACCAGATATTTCTAAAGTAACATTCCGAGTCAATTTATCTTTTATAAAATTCTCTCAAGTCTCAAAGGATTCCTGCTTCTGTTTACAAGTAATATATCAAATTGTCTTTTCTGTCACAAAAATTAAATGGAATGGAGTGCGACTAATTTTTCTGCTTATCTGATCCTTACAGCTGGCTGTTTAGTGTTACCAAACAAGTCAGCAAATCCGGACGTGAATTTTAATCCATTCTGACTTTAATTAACCAAAACATTCACTGTTTGCCGAGAATCTCGAAGTTCATTCGTTATTGGATCTGCCAATCATTTTGACTAAAGATTTGATTGGATAGAGTTGTTGAAAGACTTTTTTTTCTTTTTCCCTTGAAAGCAGTGATGCAGAAAGAATCTGTATCCCTTTCAAGCGTCGGTGCATTTTGGAGAAAGAATGATGGGCGAAATTGTTTTGACAAGTTTGTTTCTCCGATGCCATTCTTTGAAATATTTATTTTATTTTTATTGGGAACTGAAACTGGAGGTTTTGATATCTTACTATGGTGAAGATATTTTTAGAAGCTTCATATGTATAATTCTTCTTTCCATTTCAAATAGCATAAAACCTGAGTTCCTTTAGCGTCTGGTGGATTGAACATCTATATTTTATTAAGCATTTTAAAATATGTGTTTTCGTAAACACTGAAAACTGAATACAACATCCGGGAAGCTAAGTTAAAAATACATATACTCGCACTTAAGAAATTCAACAACTCCTAATAAACAAGAGTGGATTAAGTAGATTGTGAATTAAGTAGGTCTTATTTGGAAAGAAGTTAAGCTTGTTTTTGCAGAAGATGAAAAGATTATGATCACAATCCATCAGAATAACGATAGATGTTTCAGGAATTACAAAAAGAGGAAAATCCGGGGGATAAAACACAGAGACGGCAGATGATATCGCAGTATTTATGAAGTTTTTTTATCCTTAACTGCACAAATATTGGACTATATAAACATTGTTAAAACACTCTTAAAAACAATAGCAAAATCGTAAAAATGAATTAAGTGTACACGCATTAATCCTGTGTTTCCCATTGGCTTCTATCGTTATATATCTAAATAGTACAAACAAAATCATTCTTTTTGCTGAATTGATTTACATAACCAAATAGACTTATTGTCCAAATACACATAAATTGTTAAAAGTGTTTTTCTATTAACTGTAATATGAGGTATTCGTCCCCACTTTTCTTAGTTTCTAGTAAGAAGCAAAGGAAATATTGTAACTGCGAATATTTGAATAGAAATATCTATTTTGACGGTTCCAAAATCCATTTGGCACGGTTTTTGTACATGACATCTGTAAGTACAGACACAAAAAATGACGGGCTTTTCCAAAACTGACTGTAAAATGGATTTAAAGTGGATTCAAAAGAGATTTTTCTCGTGATGTCTGTACGTACGCATCTATGTACGTATGTATGTAGTATCCCGCTTAACTCAAAACCGATTAGCCGTAGAACTTTGGAATTTTATGCATGGGGCTGCTATAACATCGAATTATGCAACTCCCTGTTTTATTGTAGTCGGCAGAACCAATCATGTATTCCTAAGTAAGCAAGGTAATTGTTAGTAGTCTAAAAGTTGCCAAACACTTGCGCTTCTGATCGGAAATTGGTTTTTTCTCCTTTTTAAGTCAATTAATTTCCATTGAATAACAATAACTACATCAAATTTCGTCACTATGGTTTTACATATCATGACAATTTTCTTATTAAAAGAAAATTATTTCCAGGTTTTAATATATACTTCCGAAAATATTTATGTTTTATCAATGCCAAATTAAAAAAGTAATAATATTCAACAAAAAAATGAAATATAAATTTTAATGTGATCTCCTGGTTCGTATAGTTATATCTGGAAAAGATTTACATTCATTATGAAAATAATAGAATAAGTTTGACTCCTCTACGACAAAACTTGATCGGGATATTTAATTTCAAAATTTACCGTTTTCAACTTGCCTTGAGGGATCAATTAATTTAGAATAATTCGAGGAAATAAGTTTTAACGAAGTGAAACAGAAATCGTGTAGAATTTAATATCCCGTACAAAAAACCATGTGGTGAACACATCAGATTTTTTTTAATTGTTATCAGATTAACCTTTGACCTCGGAGAGGTCTGAGTTAACCTCGGACTTTGTTCTCGGTCAGCCACGGGTAAATAGAAACCTATAGTACTTAATTCATTAAAGATAAATTTTTGTCTCGCCTTCTAACAAAGGGCCATCGTATTATGCTTTCATTTGTAAGATTAAACTTAATTTACTTTTAAAAAGCTACTCATTTAAATAATTCTCTAACAAAGCTAAAGACAACTTTTTGTTCTCGCACTTTACCTTGAATGTCTGTACACTAATGAATACCAACAAGGGAAGAAACAAACTAAAATATTTTTCACTACAAATTTGTAGTTACGACTAAAAATTATCAAATGTATTTACAAATGTAGGTACTGATAGGGTTTTGGAATGCAAAAAAACCTTAAATAAGCACACCACAAATCGTGCGTTTAATATTTCCAAACCAAGATCGAAATTAATTGCAGTCTCTAAGCATATACGTTACCAAATAGCAGAAATCACTTATCGCAGCCAACTAAAAGCAAAGCTGTATGTATGTAAGTAAAGCGTCGACACTTCAATGGGAGAAATTGCGCTTCGTAACGACCGCAGCGCTCGTAGCGGTGGCGATGTGGAAACTCAATCAGTAAAACTGCGCATGCTCCTTTTCTTTTCAGTCATTGGTTGTTTTGATTTGGTTGTTTGTTTGATTCTACCGAAATCTTGTTAGCTTCTAACGTGCTTTGGTTGTGTTATTTATAACTTATTAATTTTGTACTTTTAAATTACAAAAGGCTCTTTTCAGAACCAATTTTTATTTAAAATTTTTTCTAATGGCGTATCGATACTGCGGATTAAGGATTGCAAGAGTAAGATTTCGTCGAATTCTGATGGAATACATTTCTACACGTGTCCTTGAGACGATGCGTACTTAAGGAAGTAATAAAGAAGAGTTTTAAGGAAGTAATAAAGACGAGTTTTAGGATATGTATTGTTGAAATTAAAGGTAAAAAAAATCTGATAATTAAAAGAATTATTCTCCTATATTTTATAATAACGCAGGTACAAGTTTTAAATAATATTTTAAAAAATCTTTTTTTTATTCCCTTTCAGAAATATTCAGAGAAAGTTATGTACTATTTAATGTATTTCACTATTAAAATAAAAAGAGCGCTAATTTGAAATGGACCGAATTGAGCATTAATTACAAATTGACTTAGATTTTTTTCATTTGAAAGATGCCTCAGAAGCTAAAAAAATCATGTCATATTTGAGAAAGTATTTTAGGTAGAAGCTCTGTAAGTGGAGAAGAAATAATGCATAATTTTAATGTTAATAACAATAAACTTTGCTTAAAAATGTATACTTTTCGTATACTTAGGACTCTGAAATACTGTACAAATAGAAAATATACACATTTATATATACAATTACCACATAATTGCAAAATAGTTACATCCAATCGTATCAAAACTCATTGCCGCCTCTCCATCTTACTTCCAACCTCCATGACGTCACTGCAGGGGAAAGGAGGAGGGGAAGAGATTTAGTTTACATAGCCACCACTGCAGTGGATTGGCGCTGCAATTTGGCGTCATGTTATAGTATGGGAGTGCCGACGCTTTACTTACATACAGCTTTGACTAAAAGGGAGTTTGCGTAGAAGTAGCTCTTTAGGTGCGTTGCCAAACTCTCTCTCTCAATTTATTTAGACTTTCGTTCTTACTTATATCCCATTTAATTATTGCCATTAAATTTTATTAAAGTGAAATGCGATTGGATATATTAGTATTACACGTTTATAAATTTTCTTTAATTTAAAAACGGAATGAAAACTACATGAAAATTGTTCATTGATAATGAAAGATATTTGAGTTTGATTGTGTAATTTTGGGAAACCATTTTGTCTAATATTCCAGGAGTATAACAAAGCTGAGGAGTATAAACTTAAGAATAGATGGCCTGTTTCAGATTTTTGAACAGAATAACATTCAATAGGATTTCATACAAATTCTTGATTAAGATAGCTTTAACGTCATTTAACTACGAAAAATAAGCTAACCACTATCTTGAAAATCAAAAATAGATACGATATTCACTGATAGTTCAGCATTCACAAAAAACTTGAAGTTCTCGAAATGCCAGACAATTCTCTGAAATTTGCAAGAAAAGTGTTGAAGATTCTCATCGGAATAAAGTCATTACATTAATGATGGAGAAGTTTTTAATTAATAATTTACTCCAATTTCTAGGATTAACATCCAAGCTATTGACATTCTGCCAGTTTTACTAACCGTACTATCATAATTTTCCGGAGACTTCCAGAACAAGTTGCTAATCAGCAGCCACGACTGCTATTTATTCTCCACGTTTCTCTAAATTTGTTGACAGCAGGTGTAAAAAATAATAATAATAATAAAAAAATCTGAAAGCTTTCAGATTTTACATTACGGCAGAAGGAGCGTTTTTTTAACGTTAAGTGTGCTACATTTGCTTATTAAATATCATGTTCTTCGCTCTTAAACCATAAAATTCAGTTCAACAGCAACATCGCAAAATGACTTTAAAATGAGCATATCTTTAGAATTTCCGATACATAGTTTCGCGAGCTGGAGATAAAAATATTTTTTCTCCGTATAGTGCTGCCAATTCTCGTTTGAGTTCGTTGAATTTGTTAATCAAAATTCGTTAAAATTTTACAAAATATGAAATAGATGATAAAACATATTCGAAAATCTAAATTTGAGCTTCCAGATGCCAATATTAGGGTGGAAACTTACGTTATTTAAAATTGGATGGCTCTAGGTACCGTTGTTTTATCACAATGCCAGAAACATACATACATTTACGCATATACTTCAATATTTAATTTCTTTAAATATAATACAGAGCTCTGATATTTGGTGGCAACAATTACAGTAAATGAACGAACATTTGAAGAGAGAACCAACACTCGTAGTGAATGAACGCAAAATGGCAAAGAGAAATTAATAGTCCTTCTGGGCAAATTGCCCCTTTAGATAAAAAAAAAAAAAAAAAAAAACTGTAGTTAGTTTTACTCGAGAAGTGCCTGAAAATCTTCTCCGCAGAAGCGGGTGTGGAGGAATGGAAAGAAAGAATATAGAGAAAAAGAAGTGGGGAAGAAAAAATGCTGTTCTATAGTTAAGATGATATCGGCCGTTAGCTCTTGGTTTCCAAAAACGCTTATATGGCAAAAGGGAACATCTTAGAACAATAGAAATAAATATTTGTTTCTTTTTCTCTGTTTCAAACGTACCAAAATCAACCGAATGGAACTTCTACAATTTCACAAAAACTGCACAAAAAATTTCGAACTTCCAAAGCTTTTCGTTCAATAATATGTTAAGAGAAACAAAAAAAGGAAGACAAGGAAAATAATGAAAAAAAACGATTATATCACGTTTCTCTTTCTTTTATGTATACATACATACGCACAAATATATATTTCTATTGTT
>KK115142.1:173467-204875 GCA_000611955.2 Stegodyphus mimosarum
TACTTAAAAAATATATATTCTTTAGAGTTATAACGGGTATTTTAAAATTTAACTTTTAAATCTATATTCATTTAATAGGATGCTTTAAATATTCTTGTGCTGCAATGAAAAACCTTTGAGTAAAGCATTGATAAAAAAAGATAATATTCTGAAAGATTATAATTACCTTCGTCGTTTAATTAATATCAGCCTGTGAAGACTGTTTAAGTTTATACGAAACTTAAGTTAACTGTTAAAGTTAATACGAAAGCAAACATTTACTTTATTTATTTTTTATTTTTAAACTTAGCATCCTATTTTATTAAACTACATTACTGAAGTATTGTAGTAACTATATTACTATACAACTCTCATTACTGAAGGAAAATATTAAATATATTTTCCTTCAGTCATGATAGTTGCAAGAGAAAGGGGGAAAATCAAAGGCAGTCTGCTAAAACGTAAGCAGTATTGTTTTATATTAGAATTTATTATTTATAAATTTAAGTAGACTGGAAAAAATAAACTACGTTCCATACCTTAAAAATGTAGAAAAATTGCTTTTAATAAAACTTTTATTTGAAGTATAATTTTTAATGAGACGTAAATACACTCACGTTTGTGAAAATTGCAGCACCAAGAAGGAATCGTCATAATTGAATGCAATTTAATACACAGTTGAGTGGTAGTGGTACAAATAAATGATTAAATGTTCAAAGCAAACAAACAAGAACAAGAGATCAGAATCAGTATTTTGTGTGGCCGCCACGCGCCGCAATAAGTGCTGCTACACAACGTGGCATGGAGTCAAACAAAGTTTGAATGTCTGACTGAGGAAGAGCATTCCATATCGTTTGAACGCGTACCCAAAGTTCGTCTGCAGACGCAACAGGACGAGGATCACGAGCAAGACGCCGACCAATGACATCCCACACATGTTCAATTGGCGACATATCCGGGGAACACGCAGGCCAAGGAAGAAGCTGTACCTGCTGCGCTGCAAAGAAGGATTTAACAATCCGAGCAGTATGAGGGCGGGCATTGTCCTGTTGAAATACAGCGCCTGGCAAGCTTTGAAGGAAGGGAACAGCTTCGGGCTGTAGAACTTCACGGATATACCGGTTGCTGTTCAGATTGCCCACAATTCGTAGCAATTGAGATCGTCTATGATATGCTATGGCGCCCCAGACCATAACTCCGGGTGTTCGTCCACTGTGGCGTTCGATAATGCACTCCGGAAGGTGGCGTTCACCGGCATAGCGTCTGACACGAATGCGGCCATCATGGTACCACAAATTAAAGCGGGATTCGTCAGAAAACACGACATGCTGCCAATCAGCACGCCAGTCTCTATGCTGATTGGCCCATTGTAGCCGCAGGCGGCGATGGTCGTGCGTTAGGGGGATCCTGTATAAAGGAGTCCGTGCGCGCAGTCCACACTGCAGCAGACGTCTACGAATTGATGAAGCACACAATGAAACACCTGTAGCTATTGACCACAGTGCTGCCAATTGTCTAGAGGAAGCTGTACGGTCCGTCCGCGCCATGCGGACCAGGTGTCTATCATCGCGAGCTGACGTCACATTTCGGGGTCCACTCCCGGATTTCCGAGTTGTCCGACACTCGTCCGTCCACTGCTTCCAAACGCGCATCACTGTGCTGCTGTTACGCTGCACACGAGAGGCTACTGCACGATACGACAATCCAGCTTCACGAAGGCCGATGATTCTCCCTCGTTCAAACTCTGTAAGTTGTTCAAATCTCGCTCTCTTTCGTCGACGAGGCATAAGTACAGATTGAGTTAACGTTTACCACTAGCAGATAACCACCGATAACCATACACGCCTCGCTACAGCCGTCTGTTTATTCGGATTCATCAGCCGTTCAGAGGGCGCTGCTCAGCATACGCATGCGCTACGGATTTGCAATTCTAATCATTTGCATATCATGCGCTACTTTGCATTTCCTGAAAATTTCAGCTCACTCGCGTAAGTCCTTCATGGTGTTGCAATTTTCACAAACGTGAGTGTAAATTGCACCACTACTTGAAAGAAATAATGAAATGCGTTCACTCTTATCCTCACAAGCGTGCCAAGGATTAAAATTTTCTGATTTAGATAAGATTCTAGAAACAATATTCAGTTCGTCTTTGTTAGCACAAAAACATATTTATATATATGGAGTATTCAAGGGAAGCTGTTACTCAAATGTTATTATTATTATTATTATTATTATTATTATTATTGCATCTGAAAGAAAAATAGGTAATAACCTTTATCTTGTATTGAAATGTCACTTTATGGGGTTACACTTGATCTAAAACTGGAACTTTATATCTATAACCTTATTAGACAAGTAGTAATCGCTATGTCTGAAAATAGTATAACAGAGACTTGCAAAGGTTTAAACAACCTTTTTATTAAACTGAACTTTTAATAAAAAGAGCACGACTTATGCTACAGATATTCACCACTCGTGTCGATGCAAATTAAATAATAACTGTCAAAGAACTTTGAACTTTGGTCAGTGATCTAAGATTGCACACTTAAATAATTAAGCTACAACTGTCTGAAATAATTTACCGGCGAGTAAGTATTGGTTTTATGAGAACGCAAAGCAGAGATAAGTACATTTATTTAAAGTTAGAAGACATGTAGCAACGCTACACGTGTGCCTGCCCGAAACTGTATCTTTCACATACAAGATAAAAATTCCTTAGCTTAAGTGCACTACAAGCTAATTTGTGTTCTGTTGAAGAAACGAATTCAGAGACAAAAATTTAAAGATCAAACTCATAAAAACTAGTTAGTTTAATATAAGAACCTTACAACTTAATTAAATACTGAATGCCAACGAAGTTGCAGGATTTCATGTGTTATATTTACTCCAATTTTTAAAGTTTAAATTAATGGTTCAACATTTTGTTTTCAATATATAATCTTTATTAAGTTGAAATCATTGTTCGACTGTAGGAGAGTTTCGCTGAAAGTATCAACGAATATTAATTGTCTTTGCTGGAAACAGCAGTATTTCATTGGTATGCTAACAAAGACGAACTGAATATTGTTTCTAGAATCTTATCTAAATTAGAAAGTTTTATTCCTTGGCACGCTTGTGAGGATAAGAGAGAACGCATTTTATTATTTCTTTCAAGTAGTGGTACAATTTATTTACGTCTCATTAAAAATTATGCTTCAAATAAAAGTTTTATTAAAAGCAATTTTTCTGCATTTTTAAGGTATGCAACGTAGTTTATTTTTCCAGTCTATTTAAATTTCCAAAATACTAATTTTATGTGAATAAGTTTTCTTTGAGGATGTATAAAAATAAATAAACACTTAAGTATGCTTCTTGTAGCAACATTAATAATAGATCATTAGTAAAGTAATTTCATGCATTATAGCAAACATTCATTACTCTAATGTTTATTATCAATGTAAAAAAGTGCAGTTTAGGATTTTATTCCTTATAATTAAAAATTTTATATAGTTATTAGTACTTTCCCATAGATTTTGACAGCAGCAAAATTCTATTGCATAAGAAATAGCGAACTCCAGCGCCTTTGTTAAAACAGGAATGAGGTATATTTCAGAAAAATACTTTCAGTTTCATTTTTCAAAAGCATTTTATTGGCATCAGAAATTTAATACTTATCTCAACTAGAATATTTAATATTTTCAATTATGTCAAAAAGTTATTAGGGCTAGATCTGCACAATTTATGTAAGAGTAATCAAGCTTAAAGCAATTCAATTATGCCACAAGAAATTTTCTCTAACTTATTAAAAAGAACATTCTTTGAACGAAATTGATCCATTTCAAGTATAATGAAAAAACAGGAAAAGAACTCCCCTAATTAATTTTAGAAGTAATTTTCTTTTTAATTTGACATCCATTACTAACTTTAATTTTCCAAATAGGAGAAATTAATTAAGGTATTTCAAAGTGTTCTTTTAATTATATGGAGCTTTAAACGAAATTGAAATGTTTTTAAAATGTGTAATTCGATATAAATTCATTAAAATGCGTCAGATAAAATAGAAGTTTCTCCATTTGACATAAATGAATTATAAAGCCTGTGTATATACTTTTATTCATGCGCAACAGAACTGGCATATAAAAAATTACTTTTTCGCATAACTATTTTATACCTTAAAATTTGCATCTAATATTAAAATTACTTCAAATACTCCGTATAGATTCATAATAAAAGGATATTTTAACAGTCTAAGGAGATAAAGAGAACAGAGGAGAATTTGCACATGAGTTAACAAGAAACAAAATTCTAATGAAAGACATGATACGAGCGAAATCTGAATATTAATTTCAGCCTTCGCAATAGACATTGTGTTATTAGGTTCCAGTGCTATTATCTGTAATAAAAAGACGTCTAAAATTAATGCAGTTTCTAACTGCCATTAAAAAGCAACCAAAAAATTTTAGTGTGGTTTGCTTTAACACTTTGACTGGCACGTGACGGTAAAATTGGTGATCAGGCGGTGTCACTAAACTGAATTGTACTTTCTTCAGCATCAACTTTTCTTACATCCTCAACCACCCAAGTTTTTAAAAATTTGATTAACAGTAACTACACGAGCCAATATCACTGCATTTCTCAGTTTCTGAATCAGAATCTGACAATATAATTCTTCTTACCTTTCTGACAAAACTCGGCTGTTCCTTATTACTGCTATCCTAATGTTTACTGTTATTCTTTACTATTTCTTCTTTAACTATACTCGAAATAACTCTTCCATTCTTTTATATTTAAAAAAATGAGGCCAAGAATTTTATCACAAAACATTTTATCTATTCGTCACTACAAGAAAACATATCGGGAAAAGAAGCAATAATATTCGAAAAAACATGTAAAGGTTTTTCATTTGGATTTTGTCAAATTTAGACAAATTACCTCTTTGCGAATATCATACGTACCCTAACAAAAATGAAGCAGGATAGAAAGTACGAAAAGTTGAATAACTTTAAATTAAATCTAAAATTAAACTAAACTCAGCGGCGCAACAGTCCTTAGGGAGCCAAGGCCGGCACTGCCCTGATATCTGCTTTCTACAGCGTAGCCCCCGGGATGCGTGAGCATATACCACGGACAAGTGGTCAGCTTGTCGCAGGATCCCCGGTGTTTAGTCCACAAGCGAACTTCATACTCATTGAAGACCCACTCAAGATATGAAAGACTGAGTCAGCCTTGCCCAGCCCGGGGATCGAACCCTGGACCTGTGGCAGCGCTGCGCGGCTCGCTAGCCACTGCGCTACCGGGCTTTTCAAATTAAATCACGCGCAAGAATATTATGAAGATTTGATATTATTGATATCATAACATTACGAATATTATGAAGATTAGAAAACTCTCCATTAATGAAAAGAAGCTTGAAACAAACTTTTTGTGAGATGATGATGTAAACCGTGTGGATGTAATTTATTTACTGGTTACAAATTTTTCAGTCATCAACTCTGTGTCCTTTTCCTATAGGAAATGGTTCAAAACTAAAGTCGCAGTACACGCTTGACAATTACTGGAGATTTAAAAGCTACTGGGGGAAAGGATGAGCTTATATTTCAAACTATATGGCAACTTTAAGGTATTAGAATGTTACGCGGAGTGATTCCAAAATATCTGGCAAAATATCTAGGAAGTAGCAGAGGGGATTATAATAAGCAGATTTTGTAATGGAATGTGTGTGCGGAAATGCTAACTTGAAGTGGTATAGAATACTGCTAAGCTGCAGATAAAAACGTTCTGCTGGAGTAAAACTTCGCATTTTCAATTTCAAACTGTATGCATTGCTACATGCAGCTCATGGATATGCACTGTGGGGGGGGGCTGAGGAAGAAACGGTACATCTACTCAAAGGAGGTACACGAAAGCATTTTCTTTGAGCAACTGCTCTATTATCATCCGTAACCTCATAGATAAAATGCCGACGAGATCTGAAGTAAATCTCTCTCTATATATACGTATACATATATATCTCTCTATATATCTCTCTATATATTTCTGTTGGCTAAATCTATATGTATACATGTTTACGTATACATATATATACATGTATGCATATAGATTTATCTCAGATTATATATGTACATATATAGACTTACCTCAGATCAGAATTAAGGTAATCAATAAGGTTATTATTTAAATTAACCAGTTATTTATAATTTAAGCCTTTATTATACCTTCTCCTCTCAGTTTCCTCAACAAAATATAAGTGAGTCAGCTATTATTTCAGCTGGGTTTTTTTAATTTTTATATCAGAACGTGTTCATACTGCGTTTAATTCCTGCCAGCTTTAATAGTTATAATTTTTGGCTTTGCGTTAACAACTATCGATAAATTGATTTTGACGTTCTAGTTAGAATTACTGAGTCAGCGTAGAGCAGAACTTCATCGTGCAGTCTTTGACTACTATTTCAAGTTTGAATCTCATTGTTTTGTTACATCATCACGAGCTGTAGTTCATATTGCTAGTGCAAGAAAGTGCATTTATTGTCTAATTTCGGTTTAAGAGCTATCTGATGGGGACGCCACATCACATCCTTGTACCGCCTATTAAGTTGACACATTTTTGCTCCACTTTCATTCAAGCTTATTTCCTTGAATTTCATTAGAAATGCATTTCTAATTCAATCAATTAAGGTCTCACGTCGCGGCAAGGTAAAAATACATAGAAATTCAAAACATCTTTAATAAAAATTGTAAAATATAGAAAAACTTAATACACCAAGTTCAGTTAAAACAGTTAAAAAAAATTTTAACAATTAAAATTAGACTTTCAATGCAAAAACAAGCAATTCGGTCAACGGGCAGGAAACAAACGTTTCGCGAAGTGTCTCAAATGTAAACAAATGGCAGCCTCGTTAGGCTTAACGTCACTTAAACCTTTAAATTGTTGATAATTCTACAAATACTGAATGTAGATTAACTAAAGGCATGAAAAGCTTAAACGGAACATAAGAATAACATAAGTCGATCCCTTTTATAGTAAAATATATATATCCAAACCAGTTGAGAACCTGTCCAAACCAGTTGAGAAGTAGTCCTCGTTGTGTGAAGCCGGGTGAGTGAGTGATAATGTTATATTCGATACCTGAGGGCGTGTTGCCATTGTTGAATTCTAATTCAAAATATATTCATATTCATTCATACTCAAAACATTGCATTTCATTTTATGTGTTGACTTTGTTTAATCGTTGATTGTGTTCATCTTCTGGAGTCTCATGAAGGGACGCGCCGGATTTACTTGCCGCACCCTTATTTCCCGTACCTTTTCATTTACTGTAATAATAAGTAACACAAATCTATTTTTAGATTTCAGGCCTCCAAATATTATGTAACTAATTAGCCAAAACACTTCTTAAAGCCAGAGTTACTCTCAACAGAACATGAAAACTTCTCCGGTCAAGGTGTTCGAAGACAGACTGGAAATATCCGGTCAAAGATATAAGTAGACCGTCCGATAAAATACAAATCAGTTTACGAAAGGCATAAATTATCTTCTGTTGGCAAGTGCTTTCAATATATTAATAGTGTGAATTTATCATTTTAGGTGAATATTTGTTTTTCATCTCCGCAAGAAAGGAAATTGCGAAATGAGAAGCAGATATTACTGCGTTAAAAATATATGCCATACAATAGATTCATTAATTAATTGTCATACAATTGATTAATGGTCTTAAATCTCAAATCCCAAGCAGTTCATATGCACTTTTTGAACATAGTTGACGGGTCAGATTTTTTTTAGCAAATAAAATAATATCTTAACAGAATGAAAAATATTTCAAATACTTCTTCTCTGAAATTTAAAGTTAGATATTATTGCTGGTTACACTTTGTAATTCAAACGCACTAAGAGCTAAATATTAAATTCTTACACTGACGTAACTTTCAAATAATTATAACATACTTAATTAATTATTAAATTAATTAATTTAATTTATACTAAAAATAAGCTAGAATTATTGTTTTATGCATAAATAAAAATACATATATTTGTATGTAAATAATTTTAAACTTATTTATTTATTTTCTCTATTTCTGTAATTATAAACTTCTTTATTATTTACAGATTGAGAGTGTTTCTATTTTGATACAACTTTGTAGTTCTTGGAAGAAATTACTAGAAACTATTCTTATCACGTATTGTAGATTCTCATATTAAAATAATTTTATAAAAAAAACTGGTTTACTATGATTAATTATGAAACTAGCTTACGTATCACTTTAACGGGTATCCGTAGAGACAGGTACACATCAAACAGAATTCTAAAATTAAAAACCGAAGAGAAATTCGTCTCATTACACAGATAATTGTCAGCAAAAATTAGAAAACTGTAAAAATAATGTTTTTTATTATTTTGCTCTGTAAGTCCGAAATTCTAGTGTTAAATGATAAGTAGTTTACTATAGCAAAATACAAATCTTTAAAATTACTTTTTAAGACTTGAACAGAACTCTTTCTGTCGTGCTTACATTCTAGAATGGGGCTTCATACACACCAAGTTAAAACTGAAGAGCTTTTGCTCAACTTCTGTGACATCCAACAAGCAGAAATAAGAGCTTTCAAAGGTTTGTAAAGGACACATTTAGGAAATTACCAGTTATATTAGTTACCTGTTACAAAGTTCGCAATACATATTAAATCGAAATAAATACTAACTATTGTGTGATATGTATCGTGTTATTGTGATTGCACTATGTTACAGTTATTGTGATTGCACTATGTTACAGTTATTGTGATTGCACTATGTTACAGTTATTGTGATTGCACTATGTTACAGTTATTGTGATTGCACTATGTTACAGTTATTGTGATTGCAGGACGGAAACATTTATCTCTAAACCTCGGACAGGAATAGATTGAAAGATTTATGTACACGTAAACAGAAATATCGAGGACAATTTTAGATATTGTAATCTAAGAAAAAGAATTACTTAAAGCAGTAAAGAATCATTCGTTTTTGCACTTTCTGAAATTAAAAACATTGACAGTTGGCGTGCAAACAGCATTAAATACAACTACCTCTAGAGATGAAATATTGCTACTTTAATCGGAAAATTTTTACAAAAGTAGAGGAAAATTGGATTCATTTCCAAGAAAGATTATAATTTGTTTCTAGTAAAATTATATATTTCGAATGCCGAAAAGTGACATGTACAGATCTAAAGTAGGATTCGTGAAGTTAAAAATTCTCTGTTAGTTCAATGACGCACAAATGTATGTCAGACATGTTTTGGACTACCAACAGTTGCTATGACAGTTATTTACAAGTAGCCATAGTATCCAGACTGGCTGACTGAAATGGCAACTTTTCGTAATATGCAAAGAAGATATCAAAGCAAATTTTGTTTTCAATGAGCATTTTCTACAAACGCAATCCTTGCCGTCCATCATATTTTGCGATATTTTGCTGAGGGACCATAGCAGTAAACGCTTCTCAGTTATTTTATTTCTTAATACAGAGACTGAACATTTTTGTATGCTACAGCTGCAAAAATAATGCCAAATTAAAGGAACTGTATAAACACTTTCATAGAGCCAAACCGAAGGCCTTAAGCAATTTTTAAAAGCAGGAAAAGGAAGTGTGTCGATAAGCATCTAATAGTTAAAGACGAGTGCGAGATTAAAAATAATAATAAGCTGTACAATTAAACTACGTTGTAAGGAAAATAATCTCCCCTACAGGACTGTAATTATGCTGTTTTATATTAGTGAAATCTTTAATGCGCAGATGATTTCAAAAGATGGTACAGTGTTTCTGATCAAGCGTTTGTTTCAAGTGATATCTTTTCTGTCGAACATAATTCACATTCTTGTCCCAATATTTACTGTAGTGAAATGGGGAAATTCTTCATGGGAGTTTTTTATTTATGCGTTTCAGATTATCGTGGTAATCTTCAAAATCAATCGCTTGGGAAAACTTGCGGATAACTTAACACAATTAAGTTCTAAACAGAACACCAGAGTCACATATTTCATATATACCTGGATTATCGTACATAGTTTGATGCAGGTTACTGAAATAATCATTACATTTCGCAGATTCAGAAGTTACGATATCTTTTTGTCCACGATATTCATGTTACCGAAAGAAAGTTTTATTACAAAATTCCTAAAATTACTGATAGTAATAGCAATAAATCTTTTCTCACATTGACCGATTTATACAGTCTCCATATACTACGGCCTAGTTTGTTATAGACTGGCTACAGCATTTCGAAACTTGGCCAGATCTATGAGGCAAGAAAACTATGTTATTAATGAATGGATAATACGCTCTCATAATTCATTGAAAAAATCAGCCGAGCGAGTTGATAATGAACTTTCCTTAAATGTTTTCTTAGTAACGCTTTATAGCGCCTCTGCGATGTTTTTTCAATTATCACCTAAAGTAAACCAACATGTAGAATGGACTATTGTGTTTTCGGTGCAATTTCTAAAAAGCATTTTATGTTTCCTTATAATAAGCATTTCTGGGTCATATGTTCATGAAGCGTCTATTGATGTCCGTTCCGCAGCACAGAAACTACTTCAAGACAGCACATGGCCTTGTGGAGCGATGCAAAAATTTCGGGCATGTATTGAATGTGATATTTCACTAACACTGTGGAAAATAGTTTTGATTAGAAGGAGTTTCATTCTGGCTGCTATGGGAACAATGTTTACATACGTTGTGTTGTTTTACAGTTTCCCATCCCAGAAGGTATAAATTTCAGATAGAATCTTTCCTTAAACTAAGAGCATGAAAATTCGCAAAACTTATTGGTTACACTTAATAACCAGCACTGCTGAGATTTAGTGCTCTGTCCCGCTTTAATGTTTTCAGGAAAATATTCTGACTTGTATTCACAATCCTTCAGTTCGTGAATTCTGGATGTTTTTAGTGCCGGTCCACATTAGCACAAATGGTTTTGTGGAATTGAAATAGAAATGTTTTCAGTCAAATGATTGTACTTATACATGACGGTCCAAGATAAAAAGAAACGGACATGGTAGAGGAGAAATCGAAAAGTTCTAATATATTCTACAGCACGACAGATAACACAACGCACGCCTCCTTGGATTCAGTGCATTCAATTTTTACATCTGACAAGACTGTCTCGAAGATCACGGTTACCTTCTACTGTTATTTAATGTAGCTGGCTGTTATTTTCATTTCCATTGCAACCTGAAGGACAAGGATTATCAAAAGAATCCACGAACACTTGACGCACTGGAACTTAATATACACACTGGCATCACTAACATCCAACCGGACGAGTTAAAGCAAGCCGCAGGGAACGATATTTATCGGGACATACAGTGCCTGAAGGACAGAGGAACTCACTTAAATAGGGTTTTGGCTTCTTATATAATATCGCCTTTTAAGGTATTCCCTCCCTCCCTTCTGCATGCCTTCGTGGTGTAAATGGAAGCAAGCACGACACGTATTCCCGAGCTCTGGATTTCGAAGCCCAGAGAAGGCACTGCATATTTTTATCGTCTCCAGCATAAAAAAAAATTCTAATGACTCTACAGTGGCGTTCGAACTAAAAGGTGGTGGACGATAATAACCCAACCAATAAGGGATGAGTGGACCCAGCCACCACGATTTTGTCGCCTTTTAAAGGAGGGAGTATATAAGGTATTTTCCTTCTTATCTGCAAGCCTTCGTGGTACTGGAAGCACATTCGACGTGTATTCAGAAGGTCTGGAGTTCGAATCCCAGGGTGGCCACTGCACATTTTTCTTGTCTCCAAGTTAAAAAAAATAATAACTCTACATCCTTACAGTTCATGTGTATCTTTCATTTGCTTTGAGCTTTGACTCTCTTCGGCCGTCCCACAGTAGGCGTATTACTCAGAACTCCCTTACATCCACCAAACGTGCCGCTGCAATTGTTTTATTTTTCAGTAGTTTAAGTTTATCATTAGAAGAATATTTAGAATACGTGCTCATTCTGGCTGGTATAAGAACAATGTTTGCATGCGTTATATGCTGTTTACAGTTTCTCAACCCATTATGGCATGAGAATATATCCTCAACCTCAGTTACTGACAAGCGTTAAAATATTATTTTTCGCAATAATGACAACTGAGTGAAGTTCCGTATTCATCTAATCTATCCAGCTGTTATTAGAGCAGTTACTCACAATTATCCAACAAAGATAATCGTGAGAAAGGTCATTCGGATGTCATTAATAGTAACGATTGTGAGAACATGGAATTCTTCGTTTACAAAAACGAATTACTTACATAAGTCTGCTACGCTTGAACTAATGTCATTTATTTCAAGGAGCTCGAAAATCATCTTGTAAGTCTTCAAAACTCTTTTTCAGTGAAAGCAGTTAATAAAAGCTTTAGAAAGAATGCTGTTCCTAAAACCTCAGGAATGTATAAATGAACCAAGAACCATATTTTATTTAAAAATTAAGAAAAATTGCTTCCCAAACTGGCAGTGTTTCTGCACATATTTTTTGATTCGAAAGGGATCTTGCGAGACTTAATAAAGAATAGTTGGAATATATAAAACTTCAATATTAAGGAGGTAAAACAATTTGAGTAAATTATAATAAACTGACTTGACTATGATCCTTCTATAATGAATAAAAATAAACGTACCTTCTCTATATTTGTCCTAAGTTTCATCCTAATACTATATAGTTATATAGAGCAAATTCGGTATATATATATTAATGTACTCTTAGTACCAAAACTGAATTTCTGCAGAAAATTTCACTTTAAAATTATATGGAGTAAAATTTTCAAACCTTATTCAGTAGACAGTTGTTCGGTGCATCTCACGCTTCGCTATTGGCTTTGTAGGAAGCTCAATCTTTAAAGAACATGTCATTGGAAAAGGGGATTTTGAGGCCTATTTTGCTTTACAAGTACAAATTAGGAAACAAAGTTGCAGAAGCTGTTAAAAGAATATGCTTAGGACTTCTAGAAATATCAGTAAGTACTACCCAAAAATGGTCCAGTGGATATTTTTCTGGAGATGAGAGCCTTGAAGACAAGCCTCGTGTTGGTCGTTCATCCACCTTCGACAAATTCCAGCTGGAAGAAGAAATCAAGCAGAATCCCCGTCAAACCTGCCAAGATATTACACACAGATTTAAGTATCTGATGAAACCGTTTGATTACATCTTCATAACCTTGAGATCACATGGAAACTAAGTTCATGGATTGTTCATGTCCCGACCGAGAGCAAGCTGCAACGTTTGAACATTTACTTGTTTTCGCTGTCGTGGCATAATAAATCCTCATTGCGGAACCAAAAAGTGACCTGGGATGAAAAATGGATAAACGGAAAAGGAATTTATTATTGGTCGAGTTCAGATTTGGTCTCGCTGCCCACTTAACCGGATATTCATTAAAGAAGGTAATACTGTGTGTTTAATGGATCAGCGTTGTCATATTTTAACATAAATATTTAGAATGTTGAAAATTCATAACATCCTAGGTCTACTTCTCAAAACTACAAAGAGTTTCAGCTGCACTGAACCAGAAGCAGCCTACGCTGCTTAGCAGAAGAGGAGTTCTCTTCCTCCACAATAATGCAGGACCACATACGGCAAAAGTGACCAAAGAGGTGATCAAAACATTGGGTTGAGAAGTTTTGCCTTAGCCACCCTATTCCCCGGATATCACCCCATTCGACTGTTATTTAATTTTGGTCATGGATAGCCACCTGCGAGAACAGCAGTTTCGAAAACTCGACGAAGTCACAAAAACTGTACCACAAATTTTGGACTCCAGAATTTTTTTTTTTCAAAAAGGCATAAACTTGTGTATCGTTGGGACTATGTAACTGAAGCTAATGGTGATTATTTCGAAGAATGAAGTGCGTGTTTAAAATTTTTGTGAACCGTTTTTAATGATTGACGAAAACGGCACGAATTCTGGTCACTTTAAAAGTAACGTTAGTGATTAGCTAAGTACTTGTCGTCTCAATATCATTTTATTGACCTTTGTAAATTAAATTCTCTACGGCTAGAAAAGTGATATACTTTACACGATGCAACCGTATTAAATTTTACATGAGATTTCAAATAGTATTGATCAGTGGCGTCTCGTAATAAGCACTGTGGAACTGCAGCACCCCCTGTTTCCACTTATATTATTTTTAATATTTAATATAATGAGCCCTTTTTTCTTTAATTCTTTCTTTATACTTCTACAATATATAATCCTTAAACTTAATGTCAGTAGCCATCCTCCAGTTTATGAAAAAGGTTCGAAAGTTTTTGTATGGAACTGCGCTTCACAAGGCTGTTCTGTGCAAGCGCGCACAGAAAGCAGCACTGTCGCTCTTGCAATGCCGAAATTCTGGAAACGTGATTATTTCTTACTCCCCGCGTGTGGTATTTGGCTGTTCTGCGCATGCGCTCTTAGGAAGCTCTTACGAGGCTGAGAGGGAGAAGGGCACTGTCGCTTTTGCAGTGCCGAATCTGGAGTATCATTGGGAGCTGGTTCTTTTTTTTTTTTGCTCCGCGTGTGCTCTGTTTAAAAATCATACACCATATTCTTGGTTAGATTATTTTTCAGCTATTCTATTTGATTAATTTTTTTTCGGTTCTTTTATTTTACAGAGAACTTTAACCATGTCCTTGCATCCTCAAGTAATAAATTCTGTGACTGTAAGTGAACTTCAAGAGCTTTCGTTTTCATGCGCTTGCAATGCTTTCAATATAGAAAAATTTCCTCAGTTGTCATCCAGAGATCAAGGAGAAAATTATTGATCTCTTCGCGCAAATTAAAACAAGAAGAATGGATTTCATTTTTAAATGAATAGGTAAAGCTTGAACTGTAACAATTTAAGTTAAAGTAATTAAGAAATGTTTAATTTTTCTTTTGTAAAATTTCATGGAAGTTTGAAAATAAATTTTCTTTTTATACATGTCTGTTTCCCTTTATACAGGTTTAAAACAAAGGTTAAATTTTTTTGGAACAGCACCCCCGCTAATTTTAGCTACGAGCCGCCACTGGTATTGATAATATTGATATTCATTCAGATTTCAAATAGTATTGTAATAATTTATCATTCATTTATCTACATTTAATAACGTTTCTGCTTAGATTTTTACCTCATTTCTTAATGCAAAATTTCATAAATTTATATAACTATACAGCACTGATATACTGTACAGGATATAACTATACAGCATTCAATTATACTGTACATAATTTATTATATGTTAATTTCTTTACATATGGAGATTAATTTTTCTTGACAGTTTTGTTCTACATATTGCCATTTTTGGTTTACTCTATATTTCCATTGTGTGCATTATCTTTTTTTAATTAAAGAAATCAATTTCCAAGTGCCAGTCAGAGTGTTCCCGACAAAGATTTTAGAAGAAGAAAAATGTATTCCTTTGTTTGTTCCGAAACAATGAGAAAAGTCCATTAGCAACTAATTAAAATTTCACATAACAATTTCCAATTGCATTTCATAAAATATGCAGTAAAATGAAACGTTTGTACAAGAGAATGAATAGATGGGTATTAAGATTAAAATATTATTTCCAAACATTGTGAACTTCAATAACATAATTGAAAATTGCGAAGACAAGAAAAGTCATAAAAGCATTTGCAAATCAAGTAAAAATATAAGAATGCAATATAAAAAATTAATTTTAGAATCTGTCAAATTATTTAATGAATCAAAAAATTCTTTTTGACATGCGCAAACTATTGATTTTGATGAAGGTCTAGGTAAAGTCAGTATTGGAAGTCTAGATAAAGTCAATACTACAAGGCTTTGCAATGCCAGATGGGATCTTAAATTAGTGTTCATTAATAGGGGTTTTAAAAGAGCAAGTTTTGTAACTGCAAGATTTTGCAATGAAATTGACAGTCTGGTAGACTCTGTGGGAAATCAATGTGATTCCCGTGAATGATGAATTGTTTTCTTGTTGAGTGGATTTGGCGCACTATTTTAAGGGTAGTTCTGTTTTTACATTTGTCTACGAGGACTAAAATTGGAAATTATTTCCTATTTTTCGAGGAAGCGAGATACCAATGTTAAAAAAGACTAGCGATTTTTTTTTATTTCATATATTTGTGTCTATACAGTTTAGAAAAACTAGTGCTAACATTAGAAAAAAAATTCAAATATTTAAGCCTTATTTTACGTTTATATTTATAATTTTGAAAATATCTTTTATAAAAATATCATTCATTCATCATTTTCAAATATCATTCATTCATATTTTCTTCGACTAATTTGAAAAATTCCTATTTTCATTAATTATTTTGAGCATCATAAAAATTACGGCATCTGTTGTGTTTTGAAATTTAAGAAAGAAACGAAAATAAAAAGTATGTCAGATATGAGATCTCCATACAAGGAAATATTTATATCTGAGTGGAATTATTAATATGAAAGCAAGTACCAGAGAGCTAAGAAAAGTGTTGTTGCAACGAAATTTCCTTTCGTAAGTAAACTTTTTATTTTCCCTTTAGTTTTGAAACACTTTTGGGTCACCTCATGAATGAACGAAAGGCATGGAACGTAATTGTATATGTAAACAGGAAACTGTGCGTGAATTTTGACATTGCAAAACACATCTAAATGCAAAACCACTTTATTAACAAATTCTTTCATCACGGGAGAGATGTGAGATTTTTATTTATGGTACTGTGTTTTGTTTTAGTTATTTCATAAATTAAATTTCATAAAATTTTCATAAGAAAAATTATACAAGTTCATGGTATGTTCTAGAGTCCAGTTCATTTTACTTGCAAAACTCGCTCTGCTGAGTGTTTCTCGATAAACCTGAAAGATTAAAACATTTATTAAATTCATACAGCCGCATTTATGTAATAAATATCTTGGCATGGTGAAGATGTATAAGCAAAAATGAGCTGTTAATTTTTATACAATAAAGTAATATCATAAACATGTGAAGCTCTGAATTATATGAATAGGAAGTATTTTATTTTTTATGTACATATGTGTTAACCTTCTTGAAGAAAAATTATTAAGATCAAAACCAGGAATTCATATAATTCCTATTACGCAAAAATATATTTATGACCGAATTTGTTTGGATTATCTAACTCTTTATGATAACTTATGAACTTAGTCTGCTTTCTGTATTGCTTAAAATAAATTGTAGATTATATTACTTCTAGATGGATCTGTGAAAATAATAGAATAGAAATTTACACTTGGTTTCACACTGTCCGGTTTGTTTATATTACAGATTATTATGCTATGGTAAAGCTCCTCTGTTGAGTTGACCGCAGAAATATATAAAAGAATCATTAATGCAAATAAATCTTTTATGCCCCGGAGAGATATTTACAAACCAGCTTCCTCAAATTAACCATGGAGGACGCGCGCTATTATGTAACACGAGAACGCGCATATCAGACAGGCTTCGTAGAAAAAACCTTTTAAAACAGTTTCCATTAGGCGTTTCGAATATAGCCAGCGCATTACATAGTCCAAATGGCATCGTCCTGAACTGCCAAAGTCATTGTCCTGTAGTAAATGCCGTCTTTTCTCGGTCATCAGGATGTATTTCTACCTGCCAATACCCAATTTTTAAATCAAGCGTCGAAAACCACTTGCTTCCAGAAACAGTGTCCAGAATGTCGTCAATTCTAGGAACAGGGTAACTGTCTTTCTCCGTAACCTCGTTCAACCGGTGATAGTCAACGCAACATTTGGTTGACCCGTCTTTCTCCTTTACCAGGACGATGGGTGATGCCCAGGGACTTGCAGAAGGCTCGATGGCATTTCTTTTTTGTATATCCTTTAAAAGTGTCCGTAACTCTTCATGTTTCGCAATCGGCAGACGTCGTGGATGTTGCTTGATTGGTGGATGATCACCAGTATCGATTCTATGTTGAGACAAACTGGTTCGATCCACGTCAGAAGACGAGAGTGAGAAAACATCTTGAAGATGTTTAATGACAAGCTCGGGAGGATTCCTTTCTTCATCGTTTAATTGCGCATTCTGCAGTAACTCCGATGTGCTGCTCTCTGAAGACACGGCTGCTGAGATGTTACTTTTTCTTTCAACGCTGGTTACTGGAGTACATTTTGCATCCACTTCACCTTTCTTAATAACTCTTGCCTTGTCAGTTACATTGGTAACTCTCCCCGGGATAACGGTCCTCGACAGCTCAACGAGTGCAAAGGCTATGTGTATCCTTTAGGTGTATTACAGTTCTTGGGATATTCTATGATGCCATCGCGGAAATTTCTGTTTTCGGCTATGGATCCAGGAAGTTAAGATTCTGTTCTTCCTGGTATTGTGATATTCTCTTGCTCTATGATTTTGTGGACAGATTTAACTCTTCCTCAATTCCGAATAAGGCTATGACCTCAGAGGTAGAATGCAGTTCGTTATTTTTAAAATCCAAAGAAAAGTTATATTTCTTTAGAAAGCCCAAACCGTGAGAGCAAAGGTCTGTGATTTTTGCTACATATGCCGTGTGATGGTAAGCGGCGCTTCCAAACATGATATGAACATTTAATTTTGCTTCGATTTCCATCTTCTCACCTGACACAGTCTGGAGATTAGCGCAAGGCGGCGTCCAGATAAGTTTACCTTCGGATTGTTGAGGCAAATCTTTTCGGATAGTGGTAACATTGGCTCCCGTGTCGATCGTTATATTGAAGGGAACTCCACTGATATGTCCCATGATTAAAAGTCCGTTACTGCCGCCACTCACTGCAGAAATCTGAAGTGCTTTAAACTTGGACTTTTCATTATGCGGCGCGAGATGGCCACAAATTAGTTCCCTCCTTCTTGAAGGGCGCGGTCTAACATCCGTGCCCTGGAGTGTTCTGCAGTTTCTTCGTATGTGCCCTTCAATACCGGATTTCCAGCACTTTACGGTCGGTTTCCTGTCACCAGTATTCCGTTGCAAAGCATTCACTTGTTTTGTTAAATCATCTAGACGAGCAGCGATTTGATCCACTGGCTCTTGGACTTGCGCAGCTCTGATTGGGTTTCGGTCTCTGCGAGTTGCTTGCTGGGCTGCCTCGAATTTCATGGCGTACACAGAGCACTTTTTAAGTTTTCACATCGGTCATTCGCAGTGCTTTCTGTATTTTAGGATCCCGGATGCTGTCGATAAAGTATTGCAGGGACAGTATTTCCCTCGTTTCTTTTGGACACTCTGTAAATGCGAGGTGAGACAACCTTCAGTATGCGTGGCGAGCCCTTGGTGTGTTTCGGTGGGCTTCTGCTGACGGAGTTTAATTGAAGCCTAGTGTAGTCTTTCAAACATTTCTCTCCGAAACGCAGCTCCATTGCGCAGGATAGAACTTCGAAGTCTACTCTCTGGCTTTCTGGAAGAGTCTGTAGGATATCCGCTGACTCTGCGCTCAGTGAAGCGGCGAGATGACAGGCCTTAACTTGGGATCCATTCGCACCCGCAACTATTGAAAATCCCATTCATTCGCATCCGCGACTATTGAAAATTGTGTTTTATAAACTTTCCAGGAAGTCTTCCCATCATATGTGGATAACGTCAGGGAGGAATGAGAAGGCAGGATAAAAATTAAATCCATCAGAATTGCTTTCTGCCGTCGCTACGAATTTCTTTAAATTATCAATCTCTTTAGCAACTGCAGAAATCCTGTTATCAATTTGCTGTTGAACGGAAGAAACACTTTCTTCGATTCGTTGTTCGACAGCAGAAACTCCAGAGGAGACTCTGCAATCGATTTGTTGTTCACGGCCGAAACTACTCTCTCTTTTATTTGTTCTTTGACAGAAGAAACGTTTTCTTCAACTTGTCCAACTTTATTTTTAACCGCGGCAATTCTACCTTCCATAGCCTCGAACTTGTTTTCTATTATGCAAGTAATTTCTCTTTTCACTCCTTCTTTGTCAGCTTCAATCTTTTCTTGTATCGCTTTCATCTCTTCTTTAACTGAAGCTTGACCAGCATTCAACTTTTCTTAAACAGCTTTCATCTCTTCTTTAACGTATTCTTGACCAGCTTTCCTCTGCTCTTAAAGGAATGTTGACCAGCTTTCATCTCCTCTTTAACTGAATCTTCGCCAGCTTTAATTTGTTCTTTAAATGCAGCAAAAGCTGCCATAAATTGCCTTAATTGTTCTTCCATCGCTCGTGTAGTTGACATTCAAAAATACCTCTTCTGACACCAAAAATTGTTGCGTGCGTACGGGTTCGTAAGGGATTGAATGCATAAGTCGTTAAAACGTTAATAAAATTTGTTCTTTGCATAATAAATAAAACAAACTGCTGAAATATTTACTCAGACATATTCGTACAATATCACAATGTCTCAAACGTTAAACAGAACTCAATTCAAAACAGAGGAACTAATTTAATCTCACAACGAATTCGCTACAACCAATCACAGCATTAAGTAAACAAACCGTTCGCTTAAAACAGCTGCAACAACTGACATGAGGTGTTTTAATTCGGTTTCTATAAGATTTTTAGTTATTTACTAGAATATTCTGGTAAAACCTATTTTCGGGATTTTCCTCAATTTTTGTGAATGGCGACTGCAATTACGAGATATTTATTTATAAATTATTAAATGAACGCTCTCTTTTTTTATACTTTTACAACGCAGCTTTCTCTTCAAAAATCGTCTGCGTTGCACGGGGAAAATAAAACAATTTTAATTACAATTCTAATTAAACAGCTAAATAAATACGGAGTCCGTAATAATATCTTATCAAAACTAGGGCCATTAAATTTTTTGATTTTTCGGAAGACAAGCGTTCCTTCTTTTATAATTGAGAAAAACTGCAGTTTCATTTTCCTCTATTATATAAGAATCCAGCACATGTTTTAATGCTATAGAGGAAGCAAGAAAATTCAGAAGATATCGGCTCTTAGCCATATGCATTAAGTAGAAATTTAGGTTGCTAGCAAGAATTTAAAGGACATGTTTATAATCCGAGAGGATCAGGTTTTGGAGAAGAAGAATTTACATCAGTAGAAATGAAAGTAACACTATACGTAAACTCACAGCAAACACTATATCTAAGAGAAAAAAGAGAGAAGAAATAATGCAAATATACTTGGCTATACTGTCATCGAAACAGCAAAAGGGTTAAGCATTATTGCAGAAACGTGTGCAATTATGTAAAGATAACATGACTGTGCTGTCAATGAAATTGCAAGAGCGTTCAGGATAAGCATTATTGCATTATCATGTGCAACTATGCATGATTTTGGAATGCAACACAATGTATTAGAGAGAAAATATAAAAATATACTAAGAGAAGAGTGTATCATATGTGTTCAGATGCAAAAAGTCTATCAGTTAAGAATTTCTGTTCGTGAAACTCTTTTTAATTAAATTGCTATATAATAATGATATTATAAAGCTGTAGATAAATCAAAAGCTGCAGATAAATAAAAAACAATGAATGAGAAAACGTTATCTTTCAAGGGGGGAAAGGGGAAAATGATAAAAGAGAATATTAAAGGAAGTTTTTAGGAATAGCCTCCGAAAACTTGTTAGCAAGAAAGGGCTTAAAATGTATTTCGGAATGGTGTTATCATAAGATTCAATTAGAAATGAATGTATAGTAAGTTCCATCAAAGAAAAGCAAGGTTAAAAATTTTTCATTGAAGAACGCGTTAAAAGGAGTTTTGCAGTTATATGCATATGCAAAAGAGGAATATAAAAGAAATGAAGGCGCTCTTTTCAGGATTGTGATGGAATCTTGATGAAAGCGGGTAAAATTCACAAGAGGATATTGGAAAGAAAAACGAAATTTTTTAATGCACGCTCTTTCAGAATTTTAAGTTAAAAATAAATATTGTAATGTCTCCCTCCCGGAAAGCTTCATACTTAAAATGATAAAACTACTCTATGATTTGTAGAGGTTGCTCATGATTGAAACAATGTATTAATGCTTTCTTGCAGAGTACTAAATGATTGCTACTACATTTGAATGACATTAACGTAAGTAGATAAAAATTATATGTAGTGGAAGAATAAATAAAGATTCCTATAAATAAATACAAGAAATCATAATCCTACTACAGCGTTCAATAAAATGAATGCCGTTTCAGAGATGGTTCCATCTGGTAAATCAGAATACCTTGAATTCGTATATTTACTGTGAATGATTCCTTCAAATGAAAAGTAAATAGTGAAAGGTGTAATTCTTGACTTAAATGCAAATTTTAATTATTCCGTAATAAATGAGTTGACAGTAACGTGAACACGTGAGAGTTTCCACAACTTTAGCTCACCTTGATCGAAGAATGTCAACACATATGCATTTCAAACAATCAGATATTTTTTATCTTAACTTTTTAAATATTTTTAATGTCATTCTTAGTTTAATTGTAGAACAATTTGTGAACTGCAGTAAGACTAAAGCTGCGAAGAATAAGTTTGGAAGTGAAGTTGTAAGGATTTTAAGTTCACTAACGTTTATTTCATTTTAAAACTTCATTATCATTTCTTATTTTCCACTTCCGGCCAGAATTAACGCGTGAATATGTTTACGCAAATTGTACTTGCTAACGTTTAAGTATATAAGTTGTGGTCTTTTGCAAAGTAGTAGAAGGAGAGAGAGAGAGAGCTCTCTTGCTACGAGGCTTCACGAGAGCTTGCCATCAGTTTCTGTCCGCCTTTAAGGTCAGAGTATCCTCTTGAAAATTAAAAATGTAGTGTAGTTTACCGCAGTTTTCGTACTATAGACGTAGTCATTTAAAAGGTCAGTCTTAGTATTAGTCATCTGTGTAAAATATTAAAAGTTAGCTCTTATTTAAATTTTAATTAGTTAGTAGTCTTATATTCTTTTACGCTCAGACCACAAGTGATTGGTCTTTGTATCCCAAAGTGCGGGAATGTTTGTAAAATTGATAAGCAAATAAAGGGGAATATTAACCCTTCTTATCTTTGTTGTATCTTCTACACATGCACGAACATAGCTTTTAGTAAGCTCCCTGTTCCTACTCAGGACTCCAGTTATGTTTGCAAAATCAACTAGAAGAAACAGTAGTCCTGATAAAGTTAAAAATATTAATTAAATTACATAAAAAATGGAATTAATGACATTAAAAAT
Organism: Stegodyphus mimosarum; assembly: GCA_000611955.2. NCBI lineage: Eukaryota > Metazoa > Arthropoda > Arachnida > Araneae > Eresidae > Stegodyphus > Stegodyphus mimosarum. Next base: position 196,479 of record KK115142.1, read on the forward strand.
GGAAATTAAACTAAATGACAATACAAAATAGAAGGGAAAAGATTAGAGCATTAAAGTTAAGAATAGTGTACGTGAGGTTTAGGTTAGGTTATTCGATTATGGCAAAGCACACGAGGGCTATCTGCTTAAAGGGAGGGATGCCTTCGTGGAGGACTTTCTAAGGGAAACTGGCTCGTCTACACTAGTGTACGTGAGAAGCACTGAACTACAGAGGCTGTTCGCACATTTTTTAGACGATGTATATTGTATTCCCAAAACTAAATTACATAAAATTCTTGTGTTTTAAATGTTCTATTTGACATCCCTTATTCTGAACTATCTTTCGACACCGCAATTTCTAGGATAATAATGCCTTTTGAAGTATCAGAAGAGGCATTCTATCCCATTCCTCCCGAACAGCTTTCCAGAGTCCTGTTAGGGTTTTGGGACAACGTTTGGCTAATGCAGTTTTTAAAAAACCGAAAGCACAAAAATCCATTGGTGACACATCGGGAGATTTAGTCGGGATATCAGTGAAGGGCATGGCCTTGATACCAGTTTTTTGTTCTATTTCTTTTAGGAAATTTACAGTGGATTTTGATGTGTGACTGCTAGCTTTGTCCCGATGGAGTCTCACAGATGGATGGCACTGTGTGTAAAGCGATGGTATTTCATTCAGAAAAATGGGCGATAAAATAGGTTCCTGATAGTATTTGGAATTAATCTTGACATTTGTTTGCACTCTCTTTATTTTTAACTTGCCATTATAAGAAAAACCAGCAACAATCATGAATCCTTTAGAAAAACTTTCTTTCGATTCTTTGAACCATGTACTTAAATTTTTTTCTCCCCTTTTATGACAATAAATGGCTCTTTTTTTGTTACAATCATTTAAATACACCCATGCTTCATCTATTGTGACAATTGTTTTCTATTTTTCTTTGGATAAGTGTTTCTCATATAGAATTCTGCAGTGTGTCCTGCGTTGAGCGATATGCTTTGGAAGAAGACGATGCACATGGCATTTTTTCGGTTTCTTAAAGTTTAAATCAACGTTTATCATTTTGTTTACAGTAGACACCGCGCATTTTAATGATTTTGCAACTGTCCTTTGACTAAGGGGATTTTCTTTTAACATTAAACAACGTACCTTATAAGGTATATCTCCCACATTCTTAGCGTGCCTTCGTGGTGTAATGGTCAGCACACTGAGCCGGTAATTCAGAGGTCCGTGGTTCGATCCCCGGCGAGGGCAATGCATATGTTTCACCTCTCCTGTTAGAAATAAATCTAATGTCTCTACAGTGGCGCCCGAACTAAAAGGGTTGTGGATGATGACTCTCCACACCCAGGATTTGGCGACTAGGTCCCCTAAAACCCTAGTCGCCCTTTAAAAAGGGGAGTATATAAGGTATATCTCCCACATTCTTAGCGTGCCTTCGTGGTGTAATGGTCAGCACACTGAGCCGGTAATTTAGAGGTCCGTGGTTCGATCTCCGGCGAGGGCAATGCATATTTTTCACCTCTCCTGTTTGTAATTAACCTAATGTCTCTACAACCTTTGCAATAGTCGAAGATGTCCGTTTTTTCCTTGGATACTTGTTTGGAATTTTTGTCCCACTTGAGGCTCCAGTTTGACGTTTTTTTTTCCTTTCTTGTCGATGATATTACCTACCGACTCTTTAGATATCACAAAACCATGACTCTCACATCGTGTTTGGATAACGGAGTATGCATATTTCTCTTCGGAAAGAGCGCAAATGTAGCCTTCGAACCACTGCTTTGTTAAATTCGCCATTTTGAATAAAAACAAAACTTTCAAGCCACAGACGATAATTTTGACTTTTAAAAACATAGTACAGTTGCAATTACTTCTTTTGCAGTAAACGATTTTTTATTACCGCTTACCAAAACCGTCTAAAAAATGTGCGAACAGCCTCTGTATTAGGGTGCTATTCAAACAGACAACATTTGTGACGTCGATATAATCATAAATATTCGATGTGCCTGCTACCTGTTACACAGAAAACATAGATGCCATAAGTCTAGCTCCAAACACACGTGAAATATTTTCTGAATGACTGAGATGAGAAGCGTAGTTAAGTTAACGAAATATCCTTTTCTTCGATCATATACTTAATCTGTCTCACTAAATGTTCTATACCACTACTGAATGGATTTACGCGTAGGTGGATCATCTTCAAAGTTCCGTTTAAATGCAAACTCCACAGTAATAGCATTGTTTCCTTTTGCAAATTATACTAAGCACCATTTTCATTGCTATGGGATTAACGCCATTTTCTGTAACTATGAATAGCAGGAGCGGAAGTTAGGCCTAGTGATTTTGAAAAGGAAAGAAAGGTTTCAAGTTAAAAATTGACCGTGGATATTTTGTTTATCAACTAATTCAAGGAAACTTTCGTATTTGTACATTTTGAAATTAGTAAACGTTTTTGTAGCCATCTTGCATTTACTTCCACATTTATGACAACTTCCATCCATTCAGAGAGAAATTTCTCATTTTAGGTTTCATTACATAAAGTAATATTGAATTTGTATAACAATAAATACAAATGGTTTTCAAAGGGATTTTACACCGACATAAAAGTAAAGATATTTAATGCAGAATGCTCACCAGTCCTAAAAAAATAATGACAAAAGTTAAAAAAGCAGCCCATCATATGAAGGCGTAAGAGACAGAAATCTGCAGTGGTCAAATATTTTTCGTTATCGATATCTTGCAAAATAATGGTGATGTTGCCGTATATTCAATAAAGAAGGTTATTCTCCTTCAAACACATATTAATACTTTGACAGAAATAATTTTACTTGGTGTTGGTCAAAGTTTACTCTTTAACAGCTTATAAATTAAAAAGCTTGGTCTTAAATTCTCAACTAAAGCACCAAAAGAGTTTATTGTTCAGAATTAGAAGAAACAGAGCGAAAGCCCGAAATCAGACAAAAAATAAATTAAAGTCGTAAAAAATTAGATTTTATTAATAAAACAAAGCACGATGCTGCTGCACGATAAATGCTGTATGATTTTCAATTTATTTTATCAATTTTTACACGCTAACGCGCCCAATGGAAAATTTTTCATCGCAAGATGCAACAAACGCAGAAAATTGCGTGATATTGTATCAGATACAGTAAGGCCCATTTTGTGACATGCTATATTTTGGCTTTTAGTTTATATAACAAGAGATGAGAAACGCTGAATTTATGGATACAACATCTTTTTGAAGATTATAAATAGCGAACAATTTCACGATTTATAATAGTATAATTACTTCGCTAATCTTCCGAATGACCTCTACGCATCACATGTGGAGCTGTGAGTTGCGACTCGATGAGTAAGAAAAATATTTCATCGACGCCCTTTTATTTTATGCATGTGCGTTAATGATTATGTATAAATATTAACAGTGAATTATATCAATTCTTTACAATAGTTATAAAAATGGTATAAATTCTAATTTGATCATCAAATAAATTGATATTGTAGACAAATTGTTAGGTATTTAGAAAAGCTGCTTATTCTGAGACACTCATTTGTATATGATGAGTCACTTCTGTAAATGTTAGCGCGCAGATGTGGATTAACCGACGTCAAAACCATGTAACGGCGTGCATTAAGGATCACCATTAATTGTACGCGGAAGTAGCAACGCACAAGTAGCGGTGTTTAATATTTTTTAAATTTCATTTGTATTACAAAACAAAGTTACTAATGAAATGTTTTGATACGTTTTAGCTATTATTTGCATTCTTTAAGTTTAGAAGTCAAGTGCAAAGACTGAAATTGGTGAAAGGAAAGATTAAAACAATTTTAACCTTATTTTTATAGATTTTAACCCTACTTTTTAATTTAGGCAAATCTATGAAACCAAATAATCTTTGAAATTTTCTCTAAAATGTTTAAAATATATTACTGTGTAGGGATTTATATTTATTTTTAAAAACCAGTAAAATTTAATTTTAAGTTTCTTTCTTATAAGCCTTCATTCTCCTAATTGTCAGTGCCAGAATATTTAAATTTGGTATCGCGCGTAAGAAATGCAAATTCTACTAGTGGGAGAATACGTATCGACGTTCCAGTAGAAAGAGAGAGAGAGTTTGGGAAATTTCTGTGCATGCTTATACGCAAGCTTCCGCTTGGCAGTTACTGTTGGTTAGACGTGGCTTAATAGCTATTATCTTGCTGCCACTAGACTCATCTACGTGCTGTAGGAGACAGAATTGTATGAAAGCCGTAGTGTAATTCTACTACTTGTGAGTATCTCTAATTTTAAGTTTGATTCTACTGTTTCAGTTACCGCCTAAGTTGAGGCGTAGTATGTTAGAGTCAAGTTGACGCATTGTAAATAATATAAAGAGTTTAATAAAGGGAAGTTTTAACCCTTCTTCGGGGAAATCACTATTTCTCCGGATTCTACACATAGGATAGACAGTAGAACCTTACATCAGGAGCCCGAATATCCTACTCGGATCAAATGGCCAATAATCAGGATGGACAATCATCCTTACAAGAGACAGAGGTCGTAGACCCGATGGTTACAAGCCAATTGGATGGATTTGAATTTGGTTTTTAAATACACACGATGTGAGCAGCAATCTTCGACGGTAAAATCTTCGTCATTTCATTTGAGACCCATTTTCAGTTGTATCTAGTATCCGAAAGACAAAAAGTAGCTATCGCCTCCAGTGCCCTCGGAGGACAGGCGGAGTCTTGGTGGAAAGGGATTTTAAAATTCTTACTAGGGGAGGTAGGAAGCCTCACCTACAGTTTTGAAAATTTCAAAGCGGCACTCCTAGAGGCCTTCCCGATCGTGAAGGATCGTGCGAAACTTGAAGTCGAACCGTACAGCTTTTTTCAACGGAAAGTTGAACACCTCACCGAGTTTATCCTGCTTAAAGTCAAACTACTGAATATGCTATATGGAAGGAAGTCGATAAGGAAGTAATTGAAATTATATTACTAGAATTATTACCCGCAGTACAAGATTTCGTGGAGCTGAGAAACCTACGAACGCTGCAATAGCCATTCGAATTAGTCGTAAAGTTTCAGATTCGGCGCATAGCGGAAAATTCGAGATTTCCTACCCAGGGCAGCAGTTCTTCCGACAGCCGGCAGCAGAAAGAAACAAATACAATGGAGGAAAACATTTTCAAACCACAGAGTCAATAAGCAAGAATGAAAATGGTTAAGCCAAAGACCGCCAGCGTACCGAGCAAACATCAGGAAGAAAAACGAATTTAAACGAATAGGAGGCCCTGAGAAATTGAGGGTTCAGACCCCCTTTGCATCGCAAAATCCATCTAAGTTGTACGTAAATACCGTGGTAGTCAAAAATTCTCAACTATCAGTAATCGAGGTTCTTTTGAACGACGTACCCGTAGAAGCACTCCTGGACACCGGCGCGGAAGGAAATTGTTTAAGTCAAAATTTCTACTATAGAAATTTCCAAAGAATAAGATTGTTTAAAAATTGTAGCACAAAAATCGTTGCCGCACAAGGGAAAGTTTGCGAATGTGTCGGGAAGCTATGGCTGAACGTTCAGGTAAAAAACGTTCAGGTTTTGAAAGTTTTATTTTTTGTTGTTAAAAATTTGCAAAACAATGTAATTTTAGGTACAGAGTTCCTCAGGCTGGCGAACGCCACAATAAACTTTGCAGAAAATTCTATTTTCTTGGATATGGTGCCAAAGCTGGTGAAAGAAGTAAATGTTTCGGGCATCAATCTCGACATCTAAAAGAAGATAAAAGAGCCAAGCCGGAAGATTTCGTAAGTAGATTTAATACGTTATTTTATGAGAAGCCAGGGAATACACAAATTGTTACCCATGTGATAGAACTAAAATCAAGCGAACCTTGTAAAGCAAAACCTTATCAATATGATAAGGAGAAAGAAGCAATAATAGAACAGCACATAGAACAAATGTTAAAGGATAAAATAATTATTCCCATCAATAGAGAATATGCTAGCCCAGTTGTGCTATGCAGAAAGAGAAATAACTTGCCCCCTTCGGATCCAAAAGCTTATCGTTTTGCGATTGGCTACCGAACATTTAACAGCATGACTAAATTCTCGGTTTACCCTTTACCGGTAGTAGAAGAAATAATACGGAAAATTCGGTCTACAAAATATATGACCACTCTTGATCTTACTTCAGGCTACTTTTAAATAGCCATGAAACCAGAAGATGTGAATAAAACAGCGTTTATTACAAAATCGGGGACTTATGCATTTTTACGCATGCCGTTTGAGCTTTGCGGGGCCGCGTCAACTTTTCAACGCGGTATGGACATAATTTTACGTCCCGGCATAGGAAAATCCACTCTCATTTATCTCGATAACATTATCATAACTAGTGACACGACTGAACAATAAGTGGAAGATCTCAAGTTTTTCCATTATTAAAAGAAGCTGGTTTAACTATTAATGCCACAAAATGTAAATTCGTAACTAAGAAATTGCGATATTTAGGATATAAAATTTCAGCTAAGGGTATCGAAACTGAGGATTCTAAAATACAAGCAATTAAAAATTATCCTCCGCCAAATACTGCGAAAACATTTTAATCTTTTATTGGCATGTGCTCATATTACCGTTCGTTTATCCAAAATGTTGCCGATAAACCTTTGTTAGTGTCAAAACGAAAGAAATTTAAGTTTGCATTACAGCTGAGGCAAACACCGTTTTCGAAAAATTGAAAACTGCTTTAAATAATGCCCCAGTGTTAAAATTCCCGGAAGAGGACGAGAACTTGGAGATCGCGGCGGTTGCTTCAAATTAAGCCGTGGGTACAGTTTTAACTGTACCCACGGCCGTAGATAGATTATATTCCCACGGCGGGTATCTGCCCACGGCCGTAGATAGATTATATTCTGGAAAGAATTTAACTCTTAGATTAATTAGATGGGCCTTCAGCGTTTAAAAAATGTTTTCATGATTGTTTTCAAGTTTTGTCAATAGAAAGAGCACTAGGTTTTTTCCCGGAGCTGAACGTGACTTCAAAATCTATGCAGCTAACGATGAATCTTTTTATTTTAGTGTGAATAAAATTTAGTGTGAATAAAACAAAATGTAGATCATAACTGTATACAATATAAAGTTGATTTTATTACAGGAGCGTTTTTTATTGTTTAATTTCTAGATGTTTAAAACAGGTGATTCTTGTAAATAATTAAATTGTAGTCTTGGAATAAATTCAAACTTTGCAACGCAAGAAAAGGAGTTGTTCTTATAGATCGAAAGTCAGATTCTCTTTTTCATAATTTGCAAAATCTTGTGAGGGTAGCGAATCATGTGCCTATTCTAATGTAAATTTGGTACATATTTTGTATTCTAAAGCCGACTGCCGTTGTAGAAGGTTTACGTTTACTGGAGACTGCCACCTCATCTCTGTATGCATTTCTTTATGCGTCAGTCTGCCAAAATATATGCCCTAGGAAACATGCAAGTCAAGGAAGCGTTAAGGGATATCATTAACATGCGAAATTTTCAAAACATTCAATTAATGAATTCTGAGAGAAATAATGCAGATAAAGTAACAGAAGCGTTGGGAGGAGACAGATTCCTTTCTATATACCTCGTTCCGTGTGATGTGATACTTTTAAATTTTATCGATATAAATTTGAACATAAGGTAACTTAATCAGTAAAAAAACATTCTAGCGATTAAACATTTCGAATGTATTTTGAATCTTGGATGATATTTTAAGTAGTAATAATAAATCAGGAAAATACGAGCTTCCTAAACTTTTCTTAACTCTATTGCATTTGAAATTTAATCACATCCATTTCTGGTAACTAAAGAAAGTAACTCACAGAAATGTTTCCAAACCTATCCCATTACCCAATTCGAAAGAACCCATGATACATAGGCATGGAATACTGCCAGAGAAAAGGAAGATTTATGCAAGTTTATTCTGAGAATGGAGTTGAGAGCTACTAAGAGATTCATGACATGCTTCAAATAACCTTGCATAGAAGAATCTGTAAACAGCATATAAATTTACGTCAACACTCTTATATTTCCCTGACATTAGAAGAATATTTGTGTTTGTTAGAAAGCTTAACTAATTGTTGAATTAGTTTAATGCATTTAAATGTCTGCTGTTTATTGTTTTTCTTCAGCGTGTGATATAGGTTCGACATTACTCTTGTAACTTAATACAGAGAAAATAATTTTGTTTATGCTTTTCATTTTGTAAAATACCCATATGGAATAAAAGATTAAGTCGTGTAATTTAGGTAAAGCTGTCAAGGGTTATTTGTTTGAACTTCTTCGTAATTTTGATCGAAAAACGCTTACCAACTAATGGAAACTGGAGTTTGAAGCTTCTATTTCACAGATATTGAGCTCTTCCTAAGGCTTTTGCATTTACAGTTTTCAGGCGCTCTTGTGCCGTTAAG
>KK115142.1:204962-266121 GCA_000611955.2 Stegodyphus mimosarum
TTCCTGCTTTAGGCAATTTTTGAACCTTTATCCAAATGCTATGAGAATCATCTAGCCTTTCCTAATCTCTTCACTGGCCAAAGTGGCAGTTAAAATAAAAAATAGAGAAATTTTCTTCCGAAAACATCTAAAAAATTACTTTTTTGTTTTTATATATACTTATGTATATTTATTCTGTTAATTAAACTTCTACATTTAATTGCAAAACTAGCGAATATTCTCGTCTTTAAAATTCTCCGTTTTTTTTCAGGAAGATTATGCTTAGGCCAAAACGGTTCATCTGACTTTTAACAGAAAGAAGGCTTTGTTACTAAACTGCAGAAAAGTGCTATGTATGGGAAGCAATTAAAGAAAAAATTCCCCAAACGCAATTTTGAAGATTTTCAATATCAAAAGTTACCACAGAAACTATTTGGCAACACCTTTTTCATTAATTCGTTTTTATGCCTTTAATTAATCTGCATGCAATAATTGCAGAATTATCAACTATTTAAAAGTTGTTAAAGTCGTACCAAGCCTAAAAGGCCGCCATTTGTTTACATTTAAAACGGTTAGTAGAAAGGGAATTAAGTCAGTTAATGCACCAATTTCAGTATCTTTTTGCCGTGCATGACCAAAAGCAAACTTTCAGTTTTGTGCACCGAAAAATTTGTCTTCCTGTCCGCTAGCCGAATTTCTTCTTTTTGCTTAGAAACTCTAATTTTAATTGTAACTGTATTTGGTGTCTTATCATTTTCTGTATTTTACGATTTTTAATGAATATACTTTGAGTTTTTATAAATAAAAGTAATTAAAAGAAAATTAATAAGCCCAAGACTTTCGTTAAAGCTGCAAGGCAATAAAGCAGTAATTCACTATAATAATAAAACTCTTCATATACCATCTCCAAGGAACAGAAATTCAATTTAAAATCATCATTTTCATTATAGATATATTTTTCAGAATTAAAAAAAATTAATAGAATTTTCAATTCTCCTGCTTTGCGCTTATTAATTTACTTTTACTTACTTTTATTATGAATATATCTTCAAACTAATAGCAGCTTTTAGCGCTATTTTAATAATAGCCTGCTCTCTTTGTATTATCTCCAAGAAACTTTGTGGTTTTGTCGCCAATTTAGACTAAACTTTCTTCAATAGAAAACTACATTACGATACCCTTTTACTTCCATCTCTTAATACTACTTGCATTCCAGTCATTTGGTTTTAAAATTTCGAAGGCAAGTTGGTTAATTTTTGCTTACTAGTTTCATCTTTAAATTTGCTTTTTACTACAAGTTTTTAACTTTTAATTTTATGGATTATTTCATTTTTAAACTTATGATTTTTTAAAAATTTGTTCTTGAATCTTCTTTTGTTTTTACTTTTGTATTTGAAATGAAAAGAGAGTGTAGGGGACATGTCTCCTAAAGTAAGCATCTCGTTCAGATTAATTGTGTTCTTAGCAATAAACTTTAATTTTAAAGATTATTTGTTTTTTACAGGATTCGTTTGGTTTAGTGGACTAATATCTTTATTTCGATTGAGTATCAACTAGGTTTATGATTTGAATCTAGCACATAATTTGATGCTGACTTGGAATTAAGATGAAACTCTCTCTTTGTTTAGTTGTTTGGTTTATTCCCTTGATAAGTCGATTAATCTGCTATCAATAACAATAACTGGTTTCTCAATACCTAAAAAAAGTTTACTTTTGATTTTGGAATTTTTGCGATTTAAGTTTTCCTTAACTGAGTTTAAAGCAGGAAGACTGAAAATTCTATTATTATTTTTTTTTAATTCTGAAAAGTACCTTTTCAATGGTGCTTTAAAATTGAATTTCTATTCCTTGGAGATGGTATAGGGAGAGTTTTCTTATTATAATTTTGAGTTTTTATGTATGCCTTGGCGTGGAGTGAGAACTGAATTAATTGAATGAGAAATATATCTATAATGAAATTCGAAGAAATAAGTTTAAATGAAACGCAATAAAAATTGTGTATAATTTAATAGGCTTTACAAAGAAGTCATGTGGTTTACACATCAGATTTTTTTCTTAAGTGGTTTTGCTAACGGGAAAGTAAGTGAATTACTGACACCTGTCTTCATGTTTTTCATCTGCAGATTGCTGTCTTACGCAGGCCACATAAAGAAATTCTACGAATAATGATTTAAATGTAATATTTAGGAGTAAACTAGGGAAGGGACATGAAATAAAAATGTCCGAACAGGTTACTACACTGCTGGCCACCGTAGATGCAACACCCTGAAGGAAGAATGCAAATAATATGAAATTTACAATACGCATTAGCGGAGGTGAGATATGCAAATGATTAAAATGTCAGCGCAGAAGCATGTCACGCGCGCCTGTGGTGCCACTTCAAAGCGCTATTTAAGACTTAGAGTATACGACAATTTCATGTTCGGTAATTGTGTTTTCTTGTGGTTTTCAAAACAACGATCAATTATGCCTTGTAGTAAACACCGATCATCGTTTTATCAAGTATCCGAGTTCGACAGAGGAAGGATAGTGTCCTACCGAGAGTGTGGATTATCTTTCAGGGAAATCGGTAGTCGTGTTGGACGAAACCAAACAACTGTAATGCGGATATGTGACCGTTGGATGCAGGAGGGTACGATAGACCGACGTGTTCGATCGCATCCACCTCAGTGCACCACTTCACGTGATGACAAGAACATTGTGCGCATGGCAGTGACGGATCGCTCAGTCACATCACGAACCATAGCACAGCTCATTCAGTCTGTAAGCATCATCTAGTGTCTGCGAGTACCATTCGACGCCGTTTACAGCAGAGTGGTCTGTCCGCAAGACGTCCATTGCTTCGTCTACCCTTGACACAGAACCAGAGACGTCTCCGCCGCCAATGGTGCAATGAAAGAAGGATGTGGACGGCAGAATAGAATGAAACTGTCTTTACTGACGAGTCACGCTTCTGCTTGCAACACCACGATGGTCGGATTCGAGTCTGGAGACACCGTGGAGAGAGGATGCTGAACAGCTGCGTTATGCACCGCCACACTGGTCCTGCACTGGGAATTAAGGTATGGGGCGGTATTAGATATCACTCTCGCACTCTTCTAGTACGCGTTGCCGGTACTTTAAACAGCCAGCGCTACGTCTCCGAGGTGTTGGAGCCAGTTGTCCTTCCTTACCTTCAGGGCTTGCCCACAGCCATATTTCAACAGGATAATGCGCGATAACACGTGGCACGCAATTTCCAAGGGTTCTTCGTAATCGCCAGATTAAATTGCTTCCCTAGCCGGCTCTCTCTCCGGATCTTTCGCCGATAGAAAACATGTTGTCCATGGTTGCTGAACGATTGACCCAGATTACATCCCAAGCTGCCACACCAGATCAACTTTGGCAACGTGTGGAAGCTACTTGGTCTGCTGTACCCAAGAACACATCCAAAGTCTCTTTGAATCAATGCCGAGGAGTGTGGCAGCGGTGATCTTCAACAATGGCGGCTACTCTGGCTACTGATTCTAGAAGGAACCACACTTCACAGTAGTCTATAAATTTAATCATTTGATGCTTAGTCAACATGTTATCTACTAAATAAATTTTGTTGTGATATCTCTTGTCTTTCTTGGTGTCGCAATTTGGGTGGCGAGCAGTGTATATTACATGCTTTAGTAAAATATATTTTAAAGTTTCTAGAATATTTTAACTGTAAAATGATTTTTTATCATCCAGGAACAACAATATAAGATTGCAAATAATGTCAAATTTTAAGTATTGTCTAAAAATACTTAAAATCTTGAATATTAAATGAATTGAAAGCAGTTATTCTTACGCTATCACTTAAGTTATTCCTAGAGTGTTTACTATTGCGCTTATGCAATGGACGTCTTATTTAATGGCATAGTGTGGTTTTATTTTTATTACCATAAGACAAAATGTCTTGTGATAGCTAAAAATGTATTTTTCACATTTTAATACATATTATTAAAATGCTTTGTCTGAAGACATTTTTATTGTAAATTGTATGCTAATTTTTTTTTCTTATTCCGAACGAAAGAATGTTATAGTCTCTGAAGGTAGGAAAGTTATTACTTTCAATGGCGTTTTAATTTGTACACTTCTTTAGATTTGAAGTAATATTCAGAAACCTTTGAAGGAAACAAATTATTACAAAAGCTCGGTTAAATTTCAGTGCTATATAGGAAGTCATCTAATTGATATATTTTAAGCATTTTTTTTAAAAGAAAAAGGGCCGCTTATATAAAAAATTCATGACATTATAAACGATAGATTTTCCGTTAAAATTTTTAATATCTTGAACGTGTTACGGCCTAAAACGTCCCTCAGTTTTGGAAAATAGTCAGTGACTTACGCTTGAGATTCTAAAAAGAATTCATTTGGAAGGTTTTCTTCTGAATCTGTTCAGTGAGACAAATATTGAAATTTGTGATGATTAATTCGATTCCTAAGCGAAAAAAACCCTACAAAAATCCCTTCAAATGCGAAAGATCTGTATCGAGGTTTGATGAAATCGCATAGAAATATTGCACTGTCACTGAAACGTTGTTCATAATTTCAAGAACCGTAAACACGTGTAAAAAGTCGAGTATAAACTTTGATATATACAAATAAGCGAACATAGAAATCAGCTTGAATAAATATTAAAATTTGAAAAGGGTTTTGTGTTATTAATTAGTGTTTTATGCATTAATAAATTTCTCTCTTTCTATTTTTCTGACAACCTTCATCAGAATACATATTAAACTGAATTTAAATAGCAAGTGCAATAGTAATTATAAAGTATGTATTGACAATGATAGAGTTCTGTTTACTGAGCGATTCAACAGACTCTTGACAATATATTTGCTACCTGCATGTTAACGGACACTAATAAATGAATAATATGTGGTCAGAGATTAGAGTTAGACTAAACTTTGCAAGCCAAATCTTATTCGCATGCTTATAATTTTAACTACTTCGCTTTAATTTAAAACCTAACGGATAGTAGACATTATTTGTTAATTTGGACTTTAGTTTGTAGTTTACAAGCCATGTTAATAAATCTTTATTTCATTTTATAATATTTCTGTGCTAAGTGAAACTAGGCAACTACATGTAGTTGGTAGCGATGATAACAATTCTTGTTGCATCCATGTTTAAGCGGTTACCTCATAAATATCTGGCAACATTTGAACTAGCCTGTAATAAGCTGGGCAACTAAGCGCAGTTGCGTCGTTGATAAGGAAGTATCATTCTTTTAAGATTATAAGGTTACACTCTGAAAAGAAACGCTAAGCTAAGGCAAACATTGTTAACTGAATAAATTTACACCCGTAAGTAAATAAATAGTACTACCCTCAGACGAAGCATCCAAACTAAAACGAAAAGAAAGAATGAATTCAAACTAAGCCTCTCCAAGCTAAATTTGGGTTTGAAAATAATTAAAATGCTTCTTATTTGAAATGTGTTATAAAATATTTGTTATGTCGACTGCCTCATAATATGATTTTTGCCTAGACATCAAATGATTATTTTGTCTCGTGGAATCAATTTCTTTAGTAAAGAATGTGGTGTCGACACGGCATGACTTCCTTGTCCTGTTAAATTATACACGTTTTTCGCTGCACTTCATTTAAAGTTATTTATTCAAATTATTCTAACTTAATTAACCAGTCCTTCGAGGCAAATTGAAAATGAAATCAAAAATTGCAAATTCTGAAATGAAATGTATTTTATAAAGTCACTTTTTGTCGTACAGAAATCAAACATCTTCTAATTTTATTTTTTCATAGCAAGTACAGAATTTTCCCAAATATAAGTAAAGGAGATCGCATTAAAAGTTAAATGTCCCTATTTATCGATAATAATTTTTTTTTAATTTGACACTGCCAAAACGTGAATAATTTCGTCATTTAAATCACTTCTTTAATTAGAAGTGTATTTAGAAGCAATTCATAACTTTCATTTATTGTGTTTTCATTTATTTAAGAATTCATTCATGATTTTACTTCTTGTTTATCCGATTTCATATTGCTCTTGTACTTATCTTAGCCGTGCGGTAGCTGCTGCACTAGGGATCCATGGTTCCAATCTGGAACTCAATCTCCTGATATTAAAAATATAGTATCATTTTTCTAGTTACAGGTATTACCATTTTTTTCCGTTCTACAGACTCTGTTGTTACTTTTGAATGTCTACGGAACTGCATGGTTATATGGAAGTCTGTTATTTTGCGACGAAATAAGATCTACGATCTATGATAAACGTAAAGGATAAAATGTAACCTTGACAGCAGACGGTGTTAACTACTCATGCACTTTTTAAAAATAAATTGAATAAAGTACTTTGATGTTGTTGGTTGTGAATTTCTGTTCCGATAAGTAATTCAAAACTATACACATAGTGGATATAAATGTAAGAGAAAAGATTAAAGGCCAACAGATTCAGAAGTGGGATGTCAATTGTCAATTTACTACGTCTGAACGCCATTGAAAGTCTGATCCAAAAACAGAAAAGGTAAATTTTAACTTCATTCTAAAGTTATTAAACGTATGAGTAAAACCATCAAGTGTGTGCATGAAACCTTTTAAACATATCGACGAAAACCATTAAAGGTATCAATAATAAGTGTTAAACGATTAAACGTATGTAAAGGTAATTTAAAGTATTTGCAATGTCTTTTCTTGGCAAAAGATGTAAAAGCGATCTAATGAACTTGCGACAAAAATTGAAAAAAGGGTCCCATCAGACGTCATTGTGATTACAATTAAAAACATCATCACTAACAGTAAAAATTATGACGAACTGTTTGTAAAAAGAGTTTTTGAAAGGAATTATCGAACAAAGTCTTAAGAAAGATGAAGATGAATAGAATTAGAAAAACAAACGCAATTACAGATTGAAGAACGGAAAAAACAAAGAATGTTAGAAATTGAAGAACGGCAAAACAAAGACTATTAGAGTTTCAAGAGCGCGAAAAACGAACATAGTTAGAAGTTGAAGATACAAAAAAAAAAGAAATTTTGAACTACTAAACCTAAAACTTTTAAACGAAACCAAATTAATGTTCTAAACGTCAACGGGAAGTAACATAATCGCATTTTTTTTAAAAAAACAAAAAATGTGTCTATCTAAAAAGTCTTATGCAAAAATTATATGTAAAGGACAGAGACATATCTTCATTCTTAATAAAATTTGAACGTCAAGCCAAACGGGTGCGGTTAAATGAAGAAGATTACGTTTTCCCTTTATTAGGAATTTTACTCCTCGAGATCACATACGTGATCGCCAGAGAATCTGAAGAATAAGCTAATGATTACGTATTTGCTTAGAATTTATTGTTAAAACGTTTTAAGCACGGAAAACTTTCGCCAGAAATTTGTTAATCATATTAAAAAATACAAGGACAGATTTCGTTTTCGAAATTCGTAACTATTTTAACCAATGGCTAGCAGCATTGAAAATAAAATTATTTCGATTCTTTAGAAGAATTAATTATAACAGATCAATTAAAAACACGGATTCTGAATTCTATGAGAGAACATTACATTAATTCATGGCCTAAATATGTAAAAGCAAATGAATTAACTGGAAAATTAGATGACTACGAAAACGTTCGATCAGGACTGTTCCGTACTTGTAACTTCATCGTTTGGCGGACGGAGCACTTTCCCATCGCATTTTTGTTGCTGTGCATTTCTCATATTAATCTGTAAAATCTGGCAACTGGAAAGTAATGTTTAGTCTCTGCTAATTGGCCACTTGTCTATTCAACCGCGCAGCAGATAAACGCTGACTCGCAATGTACTCCCTCTTGTAACTGTTACTACGCTGTAATAAAAAATAATTAAATGATATCGTTGGTAACGCATTTCTTCCTACGCTAAATTACGCACGCTACCTACGCACATTTTTTGGTCCGTCGAGCCGGAGAAGAAACTAAACCTATGGATTAAACGCTATCGGTTTGCAACCAAAAGTCAACAATGACCATGGATATCACAACTTTAAATCGCAAACGTGGAAACATCAAAGGACAGTTAACAAGGATTTCAAATGCTATAACAGCCGCAAAAAAGCAAAATATACTGGATATTGCGCAGCTACAGGCTCATTTGGATACCGTGGTAAATATTCATGAAAAGTTCGAAGTGCTGAAAAACGACTACTACAGAATACTCACGGATGATGAGTTTGAAGAAGCGGAAGCTTTGCTGTCTAAAGTGGACGAGGATATTGAAAAATTAGAGGTAAGTCTGAAAACCTCTATTAATAAACTTAAAAGTTATGAATCTGTAACAAATCAAAATAGTGACAGCCCTAAAAACGAAAGTTATTCTGTATGTAATGATCAATTTAAAAGGGCTTTAGTAAAACTGCCAAAAATTCCTCTTCCGAATTTTAGCGGAAAATTTGAAGAATGGAATTTGTTTAAGACTCAGTTTAATAGTTTAATCAAAGAAAATCCGGAACTTTCTGAAAATGAAAAGCTCCATTACTTACGCGGGGCTTTGAAAGGAGAAGCCAAATCATTAGAAACATCAGACGATAACTTTTCTTCACTTTTTAAAGCTTTAGAACAAAGATACGAGAATAAAAGAATAATTGTAGACTGTCACATTAAAAACATTCTAAATACTCCATCAATAAACCATGAATCGGCTAAAGAGCTTCGCATAATGTTAGACAATATTAAGAAAAATCTTAGATCGTTAAAAATCTTAGATTTCGCAAGAGATAAACTATCGAATGTTCTGTTATTAAATATTGTTCTTGACAAATTAGATCGCGAAACACGAAAACAGTATGAGCTAACACTAAAAGATAATGAAGTACCAGATTTTGATACATTTTTGGAATTCTTAGAAAGAAGATGTCAAATTTTAAATAGCATCAGTGCTAACATTCCATCTAAATTTAATTCGGAACGATCGAAATCTCTTTTGGTTAAATCAAATAAATCACCTAAATTGTGTATCGCTTGTAAATTGCAACCGCATGCATTGTATCACTGCGATAAATTTAAACAAATGAAATTATCTGAACGAGTGAGTTTGGTCAAAAAACATAGGCTTTGCTATAACTGTCTTAGCGAATTTCATTTATTATCTCAGTGTAAATCGAACAGTGTTTGTTATATTTGTAAGAAAAAATCCGATCATCATACATTGCTACATGCATATTCGGCGCCGCTGACGAATTCCAGTGCTCATGGCGTTCATGGCGTAGACATCACGGGGACGTTAGAGCTTCAGGAACCAAATCAACAAAACATAAATTCGTCAAGGTCAATTGATTCGCATCCGCCAGAAAATGCTCGTATATCTTTCTTCTCAAATGGAAATAATAAAAGTGTTTTGATAAATACTGTAATAATTTATATCAGAAATTCAGCTGGTGAAAGCGTACCGTTGAGAGCGATCTTGGATTCGGCCTCTGAAAGCTCATTTATGACTACGAGAGCAGCCGATGCGTTAGGTTTGAAGAAAGAAAAAATAAACGTTCCGATAAGTGGATTAAATGACACACCGCTGAACATTAAGAAAAAAGTTTCAGCTTATTTATCGAATGAAAGTAATGATTCACATTGGGAAATTGACTTACTAATTGTGCCTAACATTACTAATTTCACACCCTCCAAAAGAATTAATGTTTCGAATTTGTACATTCCACGGAAAATCAAACTTGCTGACCCATTATTTTTCGTTCCTCAAAAGGTCGATATTCTGTTGGGTGCTGAATTATTCTTCTCAATTTTGAGAGATGATAAAATAAAACTGGGAGAAAATTTGTTCTTGCAATCAAGCTGTTTTGGCTATCTTGTTTCGGGTAGTATTTCAGACAATAATTTGTGTTATACACCAAAACACTGTTTCTTGGCTAAAAATTTAGAAACTCTCAACAAAACCCTCACAAGCTTCTGGGAAGTAGAAGAAGTAGAACCACGCAAAATTTGTAATGACGAATTAAATTATTGCAACGAACACTTCGCGAAAACACATTATAGGAAACCAGACGGTAGATACGTGGTTGAAATGCCACTCAAACCAGAATCTTCGGAAACAATGTTAGGAAATTCTAAAGAAATCGCATCGAAAAAACTAGATCAGTTGTGGACTCGCTTGGAACGTGATCCTACCTTAAAAACACTTTACGTAGAATTTCTTAATGAATATGAAAATTTGAATCATATGGAGGAGGTGAAAGAAGATACACTTATAGATGAAGGGTATTATCTACCACACCATGGCGTATTGCGTCCCACCAGCAAAACAACTAAACTACGCGTGGTCTTCAACGCGAGTTCGAAAACGTCAAGCGGGCATTCCTTAAATGATTTATTGTGCAAAGGAGGAGTGCTTCAAGAAGACCTCTTCTCGATTCTAATTAGATTTAGAAAACACATTTTCGCCTTTACTGCTGACATCAAACAGATGTTCAGAATGATTGAAGTTAATCCTTCGCAAACTAAGCTTCAAAAAATCTTATGGAAAGACAGCAAATTCGCACCGATTAAGGTTTACCAATTACGAACTGTAACGTATGGGACAGCGTCCGCCCCATACTTAGCCACTAAAGTTTTACAACAAATTGCCTTAGATGAGGGAAAGGACTTTCCCTTAGCTTCAAGAGTAGTTCTTCAGGATTTCTACATGGACGATTGCCTTTCTGGTTCCTCAGAATTCAACGAGTTAGAAAAACTTATGTCAGAATTAAAACAGCTTCTCCAAAGGGGAGGAATGACTTTGCACAAGTGGTGCAGTAATAAGGCACCATCCACTGAACTGCAAGAGTTTACGCTTGATCGAAATTCGGAAGAAATAATAGTTAAAACGCTAGGAATGTTTTGGAATAGTTTAAGTGACTCCTTTACGTATAAAGTAAGCATAAGCGCTAATCCTAACTTCACCAAGAGAGATGTACTATCTCAAATAGCACGCATCTATGATCCACTCGGACTCTTGGGTCCTGTTATTGCTAAGGCAAAAATCTTTATGCAGCAGTTATGGTTGCTTAAGCTAGATTGGAACGAAACACTACCTCCAAATATTGCCGAACAGTGGGAAAACTTCATTAGAACACTACCACATTTGGAATACATTCATGTGCCAAGATGTTTTTTAAACACCGATACCAAGTTGGTAGTACTTCAAGGTTTCTCAGACGCATCTTCAAAGGCCTACGGTGCAGTGATATACATCCAAACTGTGTCCAGCACCGGTGCAGTAAACAGTACACTTCTTTGCAGCAAATCACGCGTTGCCCCTACAAAATTCATTACAATTCCACGTCTAGAACTTTCTGCATGCCTTCTTCTCGCAAAACTAACGGAAAGGGTCCTAACAGCTGTTAAACTTCAAATAGACTCTGTGAAATTGTACTCTGATTCTACAGTAGCCCTAGCATGGATCAAGACTCCTTCAAATCTGCTTAAAACATTTGTAGGCAACCGAGTATCACAAATCCAGCAGATATCTAAGGACTTCGAATGGCATCATATTTTTTCTGAGTTCAACCCAGCAGACTTAATCTCCAGAGGACTGGACGTTAAAGCACTTGCCGCTAGTGAACTTTGGTGGAAAGGACCAGACTTTTCAAAATTAAATTCAGCTATCCCTCAGACTTTCCAAAACGCCAGTAGTTCAACTGACAAACTTTATACTGATGAACTCTAGACCGTTTCTAAAGTGACATTAAGTTTAAATAATGACTCTTTTTTTGATAGCTTACTTAATATCACTAACAATTTTCATAAACTAATTAGAATTTTAGCTTTTATTTTTAGATTTTGCAGAAGGTGCAAATCTCTTAAACCGCATACAGGAGAACTCACATGCGAAGAATATGAAGGAGCAGAAAATTATCTGCTAAAACACATACAGGTAAAGTATTTTCCCGCGGAGATATCAGCTTTAGAAAGGGGATCTTCAGTTCCACCTACGAGTAAGCTTAAATTTTTGAATCCCTTTTTAGATCCATCCAGTGGATTAATAAGAGTTGGTGGTAGACTCTCACATTCAGATTTAAATTTCAATCGTAAACATCCAGTTATTCTGCCAGTTGGAAATAAACTAAAATTTCAAAAAATTGTATTTTACCCATTATGGATAACTATTTCTATTGTTGGATAATTTATTTATTCTCATTGATTTATTAATTAGTATATTTGTTGTATGTAATGTTATTATAAGTTTGTATTCATACTTTGTTTCTTTAATTTTGAAATAATGTAATATTTCAACGCCGGGCGGGATGTTCCGTACTTGTAACTTCATCGTTTGGCGGACGGAGCACTTTCCCATCGCATTTTTGTTGCTGTGCATTTCTCATATTAATCTGTAAAATCTGGCAACTGGAAAGTAATGTTTAGTCTCTGCTAATTGGCCACTTGTCTATTCAACCGCGCAGCAGATAAACGCTGACTCGCAATGTACTCCCTCTTGTAACTGTTACTACGCTGTAATAAAAAATAATTAAATGATATCGTTGGTAACGCATTTCTTCCTACGCTAAATTACGCACGCTACCTACGCACAAGGACTAAAAATAAGCAATGAAAGTAAAAGGAGTTCAAAGTTATGGCCACGACATGATTCTAAAAACACTCTGAGAGTAATGAATTCTAGAAATCGAATAAATTCGGAAACAGAGACATGATCAAAAGCCATAAATATTACGAAAAAGACAGTTCGCCTACCCATAAATATACTGAAAAACAAAAACTGTTTAATTTATCTACTCGTAATGATTAGAGTGAGCCAAATGTTTTTCATGTAATCTCTTCGGTCATATTTTAAAAGATTGTCCGTATCGTTGCGAAGCATGTGGATTTAAAGGACATACAAAGATACTATATTGCGCTAAGTATAAATAAAAGCTACGTTAAAGGTGCACGATCTTGATAAATCTTCCGTAGCAGCTCATATGTAGTTTTAATTAACAATTCTCGTATTACGGCTTCACTGTTTGACACGGAAACATCAAAGAATCGGCTGCTAAAGGCCTGTGTTAAGTATTTCATCTTGCAGAACAATATTCTTTACATTTGATTTTGAAAATCAAAACTTTCCGATAAAAAAATCTTGGTATGGAATTTGTGGAGTTAAAAACTGATGCCGTTAATGGAAAAGATATTCCAGTATTAATTGTGCCAGATTCGGCTTAAATATCAGTAGATTTATTGTTGGACGAACATTCCTAGATTTACTCACAGTGAATATGTTAGAGTAGGTGATACCTTGCATATTGGCTATACAAAATATTATCCAATTATTGGCTTAGATTTAAATTATCCATTTATTGGGTTAGATCATGTATTGAATTAAAATCAGTTGAAACAACGAACATAAAAAATAATAGTGTAAATTTTGAAAAGGTAAAAACTAAACAAATCATGGATCAGTTATGATTCACTGAAATGAGCGAAATTTTAATGCCTCATTGGAAGTAAAGGAAGGTAAAACTGTTATATCAATTTGCCAATATCGAAAATAAGGAAATAACATTTAATGAGATTCAAAACATCGTAAAAGTGGATATAGTAGATGAAGAAGAAATAAAAGTCATATTAGATCGAACTGGTTACAGATTAGATGTTACAACAGGAGGATCTCCACCTAACTGGGTTAAGGCTTCACCTGGCCGTGGGTGTGAGGTTTTTATTGGGAAAATACCTAAAACATTTTTGATGATGAACTAATAGCTGTTTTCGAAAAATGTGACCAGATTTGGGATTTGCGGCTTGCTAAGTATCCACTGACTTGACGCATTGATTATACATCTATTACTTATTGTTCTTGAATCTCCTCAACAAGCCGTTAAACAGCTGGATAATTATGAAGTCAACAGTGGCAAGAATTTGAAAGTCAATGTATCAGTTCCAAATATTCTGCTTTTTGTCGGTAACATCCCATACAGCAAGAGTCATTAGGAGATATTTGAAGAATTTGGTAAATTAAAACTGAAATCACAGAAGTCATGCCCTATAGCTCTCCAGATGACATAAGAAAAAATAAAGGCTTTTATTTCTTGGAATCTGAATCTCATAATCCTTAGCCAAAAAAAACTGGGGACAGATCGAATCAAAGTTTGGGGCTGTGATATCATGAAGAGCCAGATGAAGAAACAATGTCAGAAGTTAAAGTTTTATATGCTCGAAACCTGATCGCAGATCTCACAGAAATAAATCTTAAGGAACTATTTGAAGCCTATTTCAGATAGTAGATCGAGTGAAAAAGGTAAAAGAATATGCAATTATTCGTTTTTCGGACAGAGATGCTGCTGTTAAAGCTATGAAAGAAGTCAATGGCAAGAAATTTGGAGGTTTTACTGTTGTCTAACTGTTTGCTGTCTTTAACTAAACCCCCATCTGATAAGAAAAGGAAGAGGTGTTAAGAAGTATTGAAAGTGAATGATATAGACTTTAGGCCGGTTGGAATGATACTTGGAATGTGACCTACTCGTTCAAGAGGTCGTGATGGAATAATGCCTTCAAATGCACCTAAAAGTTTTATTATACCATACACGAAAAAATAGGTTCTTGTGATATTGCCAACAATGTATGCTAAAACAAATTTGAGGGCAATAGTTTAGTCAGGATGCTCGACTGTTAGCAAATTCCGCGGTTTACCGGTAGATGACGTCATAACCATTTAAAAGCAATTGCAATATAAGCATGAGAGATAAAATATGACCAAGGCAGCAGACGATGTAAACCTTCACAAACGATACACATACTGAATATAAATATAAAAGTTTAACGATCAACAATATATATATATATATATATATATATATATATATATGTGTATTTCTGTCAATTACTATAAAAAAGAGAGGCACCTAACGAAATGTTATAGAAGTCCTATACACAAAATGTCAAGATTCTACTTCTAATCCGTTTGCGTTATGCGAGATATACATACATACATACGTGCAGACATCACGAAGAAAATCCCTTTTGAATCTTTTTTAAACTTATTTTTACAATCCATTTTGTAAAAAGGTGTCCTTTATTCTGTCCATACGTACAGACAGCACGCAAAAAAATCGTATACGTTGATTCGAAGCGGTTAAAATTGATTTTTCCTTTGAAATATGAATGTTACCTGAAATTTTTGCAATTACAACATTTCTTTTATTTCGTTTAAGGAAATAAAAAAGAAAACGAAGCTGTTTCTTATTCGACTTTTATTCCTTAACCATTGAATAAGAAAATGCTTTAATGCATTTTAATTAATATCTATCTGCAGTGAATAAAAATACTTTACTGAAGATATTATTTGTTTCAATTTGTTTGCTTAGAGAAAATGTACAATGATTAGATATGTAATAATTAAAAACATTCAGTCAAAAAATATAATTCTGTTAAAGTGGGTCAAAAATTCATTTCAGGTCTTTCTCCAATCAGTAAATGGATTATAAACTACCAAAGAAATAAACCTAGATAAAAATGGATTTTACTTTCAGTATAAATATCTATTTTTTTCAGATATGTTGTGCCACAAAGATCACAAATTTAATGTATTTTATTTAATTGTGAAATAAGGATTTTTTAAAATTCAAATGAAATTGTTAAGATTCGAGTAGCAATAATTATTGAAATTAAAAATATCCTTCCTTTAGTTCTGTATGATGCTAGGATTTTAACGATTCGGAATTTCTGTGCGAGGCCTGACAATGGACACGGAAGTTTTTTTAGCATCCGTACGGGGAAAGAAAGGCAATAAATTATGGCTTTGGCTTATGATCAGGCCTATGGTAATGTTTCGCGAGTGAGAAAAATAAATCTTGGAAATAAACTGGTTTTTTTTCGCAAAGAAAGAGGACGAGCTTTCTTAGCTTACAATTAAAGCAAGAAGTGATTTTTCCCGTGTCGAAAGATCAGAAAAAGCTTTCGAGGTTTCTCACGGGTGTTAATCAGTCATCTGCAGGTCGAGAGGGTGGCAGTCATTATTGACCGCAGATTTTTCAATTCGTGAAAGGGGGAAATTTGGAACTACCACTGGCACGGAATTTTTCAATTGTATGTTAAGCCGTCTATTACATTTTTGGGTACGGATGAATCAAATTTTCCTCGGTTGGTGGACAGCTTTAGAAATCAAATTTGGCTTGATTTTGAAATTGAAAATAATTTGGAAGCAGAAAAGCTCATTTCTTGGGGAGCCATTTTTTGGGGTCCGCCGGTCTCGATTAGAGGAGTAATGAGGGAGGATTTTCGAGTTTTGCTTCCCCAGCGACTTTTAATTCGTGCATGAGGGGATTTTTCGATTATTTATTTATTTAAGTTATATGCTTAGAGTTTTTATACATTCTACCGTATTTTCACTCCTGTTCATGGAATGCTTGGGCATGTACATGTGTAATTTGTGAAGATATACGTGATTAACTATGCCACGTTTAATAACTTCGATTACGTGCATGAAGGGAATTTTGAATTACAACTGATAACCTTTTGTGATTTTTATGCATATTTATTGATTTCACGCTTTTGCATTCAAGATTTGAGGCATTTTACTGAAATTTTAACACTCAGACATTGATAAGCCTATCGAACCTAAGATCGGTCACGTTCGTATTTATGCCTTCGTTTGTATTCATGCGTTTGTATTTGTTTGCATGAAAGGATTTTTTGACTATTTTGTGTATTGTTTAGAGTCTATATGCCACATAACTTACTCTCACGCCTTTTCATCTCGTACTCGGGTATTTACTTGTGTAATCTGTGAAAATATGCGTGATTGACTTTGTCACGAGTGCTAGACCCTGTCGTAGTCGGGAGACTCTCCAATTTTTTTTTGAGCTAAAAATTACGCTCCACAGACTGGGACATACCCTGATGTCAACCACAGGGTACCGGTGGTATGGCAAATGGAGATAAGAAAAACAAAAGTAAAAGTGAAAAAAGGGAGAGAAGAAGGATAGGAAAGAAGATACAAAACAAAAAACGAATGAAGGAATGAGGGAAAAGGAAGATGTTAAAAATGAAGGAAATGCTAATGATGCGAATGAATCATTAGATCTAAATTTAGCAGAGCTGTCAACGTACTGTCATACTTATACAATTAAGCAAATGAATTAGAAGGAATCTTAGGAGATTCCGCTATAAAAATTAACAAAATAATTGGCAATAAAATAAGAGAAATATTTCAAAAGTTTCAAAAAGTAATGACTAATATTTTAATAGAAAATAGCGAATTTAGAGGTCGGTTGAAAGAAC
Source organism: Stegodyphus mimosarum (assembly GCA_000611955.2). Taxonomy (NCBI): domain Eukaryota; kingdom Metazoa; phylum Arthropoda; class Arachnida; order Araneae; family Eresidae; genus Stegodyphus; species Stegodyphus mimosarum. The sequence goes on from KK115142.1 coordinate 222,145, forward strand.
GACAAAATTATTTGATAGATGAAAACGAAAAACAAGAGAAACCTATCTATGCAGAAAACGTTAGATCTAGATCAAAGCAAAATAAGAAAATAGAACCTGAATATTTAACTTTGATATATTCTAAAGAGAAAAATTGTACATCGGAGCAAATAAGGGAGAAATTAGAAAAAGTATATTATCCAATCAATTAGCTATTGCTATTGCTGAAATTGGAATCAGCTGTTGCTGAAAACGCAATCTTAAATGAAGAACCAGAAATAAAGATACCTAAAAAGGTTAATGCAACGATAATTTATAACGTTGATTCATCATTGAGTAATGAAGAGCTCAAAGAATTGTTAATATCTCAAAATGAAGATTTAAAAACAGCTGATATTGTACCAAGATTCAATATCAAATCAAGAATCTGGGTTCATTGGATTGTATCCTTGAATCCAGAGTCTTTTAAAAGAGCAGTAAAGAAGAAAAAAGTTTACTTAAGATGGACTAGACATGATATAAATGAATATAAGAGAGTTTACCAGATGTTTCTCTTGTTATGAATTTTGTCACAAGGTAAGATACTGTCAAAACGAAGCAAATAGTAATAGATGTAGTCGAAAAGGACATACTCAAAAGGGCTGTCAAAGTCCAGAATTAATATATAGAAACTGTACTGTAGCAAATAAAAATATGGACTTAATTTGAACTTGAATCATGAAAATACAAGTAAAGAATGTACGTGCCTTATAAGGCAACTAGAAATATTAACAAAGAAAATAGATTATGGACTGTAAGTCAGAAAAAACTCTAATGTGTCAGATTAACCTTCATCATGCTATTAAAGCCACAGATCAACGTAAAGTGGAAATTACAAATAAAAATATACAAATAATTTGTATACAAGAACCTTATGAGGCACAGGGGAAAATCTATGGATTTCCTTTATGTGCAAGGGCGTATTATAATAAGAATGAGATAATAAGAACTGGAATTTTTGTTTTTAATAGTGGACTTTCTATTATGTAGATTTATGTATCAAAAGATATTGTTGCGATTTTGATAGACGGACAAAATTTTTGTGTTCTGATTACTTGTTATTTTTCATCTTCAGAGACGTTTGAAGAACATTTACAAATTTTAACTCCGATAATGAGATTTGATAATTTTTCAGTAGTTGTTAATGGAGATATGAATTGTGAACATTTCCTATAGGGACAAGAAAGAATGAACAGTCGAGGAAAAACATCAGCAGAATTTTTCTTGAGGAATAGCTTTGTGATTAATAATAATAAATATAGCATTCCGACATTTTGCTCCACTTTGGGAAGTTCTTGGATTGATATAAGTGCCTCGAGAGTTAAAGGAAGCTTGAATATTTCAGATTGGAAAGTTCTGAATGATATCTCTTTCATTGATCATAGATATAACACTTTTGAAATTTGTAATACCGAAACTCAATATTATGTAAGAGATAAAATAAATATGAAGAATGTAAAATGATGGCAATATAAAGAAAAAATAAGTGAAAAAAAGTGAAAGAATTACAGTTGTCAGAAGACATTGATGAAACTCTAGAAATTATAAACACGATTATTTTGAAAACTTATACTGAAACAATGCCTAAGAAAAATTTCAATCTTAAGGAATGTAAAAAAATTATTCCCCATGGTGGAACACAAATACCAAGGGAAAGCATGTTCGATACTAATAAGAAAGGTTCAAACGTGTCCAGAATGTTATAGGACAGAAAATAGAATTAACTATAAAAAGATTCTTGCCCAGTATCGAAAAGATATACAGCAAACTAAAGAAAATTATTGGAAGAATATATGGGACAATATTACGATTCATAGTCTCTTTGGAACTCATTTCAAAATAGCAAATGACAAACAGATAAATATTGCAATTGTTTCAGAAATAAACAAGAAGGATGGTACAGTGTCCAATAACATTGAAGAAGCAATAAAAGCTATTATAGACTTTCATTTTAAGATAGATGAAGAAGAAAATGAAAATGAAAATCATAAGAAAGTTCGAAAACTAGCAAAAGAAGTTTGAATATTGGAAAAGAATGTTCACTTTGTACCCCAGGAAATTACCAATACTTTTGAAAATATGAGAAGAAATAGGGCTCCTGGACCTGATGAAATTCCTTTAGAACTGTTTCAAGAACTCTGGTTTGTGAATGAGAACTTGATTACTAATCTGTTTAACAGATGTTTAGAAGAGGGATGTTTTCCTAAGGTTTGGAAGGCTGCCAGTTTAATTCTGGTTTAATTCTGCTCAAAACCAGGAAGAAATCCAACTAACCCTTCGGCATATACACCTATATCTTTACTGTCTTCCTTCGAAAACGTTTTGGACAAGCTGATTAATGATAGATTATGTTTTCATCTGAAAAACAATAAATTAATGAGTGAAAATCAGTATGGATTCACATTTGGAAAAGATACAATATTAGGAACTGAAAATGTAAAATGAATTGTGGAAGAAAATAAATGTAATAATTTACATACTGCATTGATATTAGTAGATATCAGAAATGCTTTAATGAACTTTGATGGCCAAGCATAAGTTGAACTAAAATGTCGAATAAATTTGTATAAAATTATTTCTAGCTATTTAGAAAATTGAAGAATAATATATGATACAGATGGAATAAATATAAAGACAAATTATAATAAAGGCGCACCCCTAGTGTCTGTTCTTGATCCTACTTTATGGAATTTGATTGCAGATACAGCCTTGAACTTGAAATTTTATGAGGGAGTAAAACTACAAGCTTATGCTGATGATTTTGCGCTACGTATCTCTGGCGGAAGCAAATCAGTTATACAGGAAAAACCGAGAAAAGCTTTGGATGTTTTTTCCCAGTTGAGTAAAGAAAATAAGTTGGAAATTAGTGAAGATGAAATATCCATGATAACTTTTCCAAGGAAATCGACGCTAGCCACATTCGGTATCATGGAAAGACAGGAATATTATTAGTAAAGCCACTATAAAATATTTGAAAATAATTATGGACACAAACCTTAGCTGGATTCCACGTTTGACAAATGTTAATTAATATGTTTATAAAATTGTTAATAAATTAAACAGTTTGATAAATCAAAATAATTATAAAAATAAAAGCATACTCAAAGTTGTACAAAAGAGGAATAGAAAGAATTATCTTATACAGATCTCCGGTGGGGTGGAACGGGAAAGAAAAGACAAGAGTTAAATTATTACAGATCCAAAGAGTAGCACTGCTATCTATCACTGGATGCTACAAAATAGTATCAACAACATGTATACAAGTTCTAGTGAGAGTTATTCCCGTGGATTTGAAGGCAGACTTGGAAGTTCAGACATATCTAGCACAACGTATGGAAAAAGATATAATTTATGGTGATTTGGTTGTCAATCACGAAAATATTGATATAAAATAAGATAAATCTTATTAACATCCTGCAAAAATAAAGAATATAATATGGGAAAGAAACATCCCACAAGGACGTGATTTAGATATATTCACTGATGGCTCGGTGATGAAAGGAAAAGCAGGAGCTACCTTTATGGCTTTTTATAATGAACAGAAATGTGAAGATAAGGGATACAGACTTCATGAGAAAAGTACAATTTTTGAGGCTGAATTATCAGCTTTTGAAAAAGCTTTAAATTGGGCTGATGTTTGGATAAAAGGAAGTAATATGGGAAATTATTTTGTTCCGATCTTCACCGACTCTCTAAGTGTGTTGAAAGCAATGAATGAAGAAGATTCTTTTAAGAAAAAGTAATTGATATAAGACATAAAACTGTAGAATTCATAAGCACAACCTGAAAATTAATTGAGTTAAAGGTCACCCAGAAATGCTAGGAAAAGAAGCTGCTGGCAATATTGCGAAGGAATCAACTAAGAGCAATAATATAGGTATTTTTTGCACCATATCAATAGAATACGTGAAAGCAATTATTGCAAAAAGAAATAATGAAAAAATGGCAAGACCAATGGGATAATGATAACACTGGACGAAAATTATTTCGGATTTTTTTCTAAAGTTAAGACAAGAAGGCTCTCTAGTGACAAAAGAAGAAATCAAGCCCTGACAGGTTATGGACAAAGTCCATAATATTTAAAGAGATTTCACAGAAAGAAAGTAAAATGTAAGTGCGGTTGTGAATCACAAAATGCAGACTTTATACACTATTTTTGTGAGTGAATACAGACAGTCTCTATTAAAGAAGAATATTTTTAAAATATCTCAAAAGAAAATATAAAGTATTTATTTATGAAAGAAAAATCCAGGATAGGAATTATAAAAATTGTAAATAATCTACTTCGATATGAATATTTTGAAGTAGGTTAATTACGTAGTAAAATTATAAAATAGTAAGCTAAGTTGAATCGTATATTTGTGATTACTTATGTAATTTAATTAGAAAGATTGTGTAATAAGGAATAATGGTTCTCAAAACTGTGAATTTATGTTAAAAATTATGTAAAATAGATTATTTTAAATGAATATGTGATTCAATGTTTTAGAAAGATGGAAAATATCGATTAAAAATTGTTAAAACAATATTTTTAATTGTATCATATTTTATTCTAGCTATTGTGTTGAATCTATTGAGAATAAAGTTCGAGGTGACTCTGCTGGCGAGACTAGAGAATCTTCCTCGGAGGAAGAATTTAGGGCGAGCTGCCCAGTTTTTTTTTCTTTTAAATTCGGTTAATTAGTTTATTTGGTTCTTTGGTTGTTCCTTAGTTTTACCGGTTTGCCAGTATTGGCGGTACGTTTTATATATGTTGAGTTTAGGTTTAGGTTTCCCAGCGTGCCATTAGCCCCAAGTATTACAGAGAGAATCCGCTTTGAGTGCAGCGCGTTCCTTGATGAGCTACATGCGAACGAATGTTTTTGCTTACTTTAGTGGTAAAAAGCCCCATCAGCTCTCTCAGCTGAAACGCAGTTTGGCTATACGTAAGTCACATCTGATTTATGTCCAACTTCTTGCGAAATTATTTGAGGAACTTTCAGTCGTTAGCATAATGAATAAGAGAAAATACTACTGTTCTCAAAGGTGTATGGTTTAACTCCCAAAGTTAGTTTTGACCGTTCGCTAGCAAACTCAAGCGGAAAACAATATGCCAGTTTATGATGCGAATTACTTGTGGGGACAACCCTTTCCATTTCTGTGCACTCAGTTGTGATTCTTGGGGACTGTAAAATTAGACCTTCCAGCTCTGTAATTTTCTGAAAATAGCTGCAACGAAATCCTTTGAAAGATTTATTATTTTCCTTTTCTGTTTTATTGCTACCTTTTTGTTAAGATTTCTTAAGATTAATTAATGAGCAATGAGCAATCATTATTAATGACTAAATGCTAAATTGCAACGTTACTGTGTCGGGAAAAAATGAAATGCATCTGTTTATCTGTAAGGTATATTTTAATTTTATAACAATTATATTAATTTAATTGTTCTTGCTTCGTTTCAGCTTACAACTACCTACCAGAATAAGTTTTTAGAATCGCGTTGAATGCAAATGAGGAAGAAAAAGTAGTAAAGTTCAACTTACTTCGAGAGAGAGAGAGCTAGGAATCCTGAGTAGCGCGCGTTTGCTTTTGGGCTAAGTCTTTAATTGCTGTTACGCTCGGCCGTATATTACGTGCCTTTTGATAGTTCGCTGGCTAGTTTAAAACTAAGGGCCAAATCCGTTAGATTTGTGTTAATTTTGGCTAAATCTTTTAGTTAGTTATAGTTAGTTCATATTCCTTATTTTTGAGTTCAAGCTAGAATGAGGCTTTGTTGTAAGCGCGAAGAAAGGGGCCGACTGTTTATCTTACTTTTGAGTGAATAAAGGGTAATTAAAACGTTACTTAGAATGGTTTAAGTTTAGAGAAATAAATTGTATAATATCGTATAATGATAATTTAGAAGAAAAATATTATTAAAAGTCTTTTTATTATTCAGTATTGAAGGAAAATCTAAATTTTCAATCTTCGTATTTCAAAAAAGGTGCTGACATCCGACTTCTCTGTCCAACACCGGCTATACTTTGTTTTACTTTAAACCCATCCGCTAAACAACCATCTTTTATTGTTATTATAAATAAATACTTTATAAAATGTGTTAAACTGTTACATCTAGTCTGAATACACATAAATGAATATGAGGATTTGTAAACCATTACGCAATATATGCACGTGTTTAGGGAATAAAAGAAAGGGAATACCACAAAAATGCCCTTAAGTATTCAGAGCCACCAACAATTTTCCCATTACCATGCAGCTAAACCAAAACTGACAAAGAGAAGGAATGAAAAAGAAAAAAAGTCTCAAAGGTTTCAGATTTTAAATTACCTCCAAAGGGGCGTTTTTTTAACATTTTGTATGTTACCTTTATTCATTAAATATCATGTTCTTCGCACATAAACCATAAAATTCAGTTTAAGAACAATATCGCAAAATAATTTTAAAATGGGCATATCTTTAGAATTTCTGATACACAATCTCGCGCGCTGGAGATAAAAATGTTTTTTCTGTACAACGTTGCCATTGCTCGCTTTGAAATCTATGAGTTTGTTAATCAAAAATTCGTTTTACAAAATGTGAAAAAATGTTTTACAAAAAGTTTTACAAAACATGAAATCGATAATAAAACAAATTCCAAATTTCAAATTTGTGCTTCCAGATACCCATATTCCGGTGAAAACGTCCAATATTCAAAATTGGATGGCTCTAGATACCGTTGTTTTATCCCAATACGAGAAACACGCATACATTTATGCAGATTCTTCATTATTTAATTTCTTTAAATACAAAACAAGACGATAATATTTGGTGGCAACAATTTGAAAAGGGAAACAACGCTTTTAGTGAATCAACGCAAACTGCCAAAACGAAACTAATAGTCCTTCTGGGCAAATTGCCCCTTTGGACTAACTATGAAAAATGAAATGAAAATTCATGAATTTTTAACAGGTATTGAGAAAAGTTACATTTTATAAGAAAAACATTAATATAACATATTACATTGAAAATTATATGTCCCGACTTTCAAACCAGAGTACATAATATTATATGCAAATAATTAGGAAAAGAGAAATTATTTGTATATTTTTGCAGTGTACTAAAATATGCACCATGCAGTTCCGGTAAATAATACTCAAAATGCATCCGCGTAACCCCAACACGATCCAAATCATTTAGGTGGCGCGGTTAGAAAATAAGAGTGGAGGTTGCCTATCAGCAACATTTTCAATATATGAAGAGCGAAAAATGTAGATTTTGCGGAAATGAATTCCATTTTGAATAAAGTAAAACCTTAAAGAATGTTTCGCTTCTAAATTAAAAATTATGCAAAAGTTTAGTACTATAATCTAAGTATTTTAAGCGAGGGACATGGTCAATAAAATGTTACAGAATATGGCTTTTAATCCTACAAAGTGATGCAGACTTGCTTACAATTTAGCTTAAAAATAGCTGAATGAGACGTTTAGTTAGCGTATAGTGGCCAACATCAAAGCTGTTTCAAAAGAAGCGTCGTCACTCCCATATTACTGCACGCCGTCAGATTATTACTGCATGCCGCATGCAGCGCTAATTCAGTGCAGCGGTTGCGCTAAGAGTTGAAACCCTCCCCACGTCTTTTCCTTCCCCCCTCACTCGTAAGCAGAACTGCAATTGCAAATTGAATCGTTTCAGTAACTGTAACTTACACTGAAAACTAATAGTTTTAACCGCTATTAGAAGAAAACTTCTGGATTTGTTACATTAATACTGTTTTATATACGAAGAAAAAGAGAGATTTGTTCATTTAATGTATTCTTTAAAAATTAATTTTTTTACCAAAACATTTAAATTGCAAGTTACATCATTTGGGTTGAAAAGAATCCAGTAATATAAAAAATTTATAAAAATAATATAATTTAAAAAGAAGGTAAAATAAGAGTAAAAAATTTTTTAAATATTCAAATATTCTTACTTTGCATTATATGATTTTTTAAAATGATGATGTAACAACTACATTTCTGCAACATATGTATGTAATTTACTTTACAGTACAAAATTTAAAAATCCAATGTTTTTATATATGAATAATTTTATTAAATAATTTCAAGAAGCAGGCAATGAGAAGAAAATACTAAAAATTTTATTATTACTAGTATCAATACAAATAAAACTAACAAAATGTACTGCAAATTCTTTCACACCAAACTGCAGTGTTCTTTTAAATAAAATATTAATGTATACATACATTCGGAAAAAATGTAGATTTTATTATAAATATATATTATTTTTGGTTTTATTGCTAGATGATAATACTCTTGCATGAAAACCAACCTACTTAACTCTTTATATCCTCTCTTCCTTGGGAAATCTGTAGAAATGTATTACATCAATTTTTGATGAAATCTTCCTATTACAGTCTTTAAATTTGCAGTAGCGATAAGCCATTATGTCAGAAAAAACAAAAATAATAGTGAAATCGGGTCTGAAAAGATACGTTTGATAGAAACTGCAACGAAAAATTTGCATGAGTCAAATCAATGGAACAGCTCTTGGAAACATCATGCGCATTACATGAAAAAACAACTGTAAATGGGGAACATGCGCAGTTCAATTAATTGTGTTTCTAAAGCGCAATCACCACGAACGCTGTGATCGCGACAAAGCGCAGGTTCGTCCATTGAGCTGACGACGCTTTATTATACATATATACAGCTTTGGCCGAGACCATTAGGCGCGGGTTCCTGAGCCGGAGCCGTATCCCAGTGTAATAAGTGTTACTGAAGTCCTGAAACCGTAAATAGCGTAACATTAAGTAGAATGAGACGTTACTGCATACAAGGAAGTCCATTAGTAGGCGGAACCTAACATTAATATTGCGGAAAATTAATATCATTAAGTAAACAAGAAAAATTATTAATGATGTGAAAGTGATCAGAGGAACCCAGTTGATTAAATGAAGAAGCTTTATGGACAATTTTTGCAGATCCCATATTAAAATATAACTAAGTGACCGTCGTACTTAGCTGATAAAAATTAAATTTTCCTTTCGAAAATTAATTCATATTTCCTGACGCGAAATTTCAACGTCTTTTTCTATTTGGTCAATATACACCAAACAGTATGATATATTTCAAACTATGCTAAATTGCACAAGAATTAAAAGCACATATGGGATCATTGAGAATCGAAAAATTAATTTTACTAATAGGTGAAAATATGACTTAAATATTGAACTTGTGCAGAAGTCGAGAAATTTTGTAACTGATAGTAAGTTTAAGTAATTATTGGGTACGTGTCAGCTAAATGTCACTATCTATCGGCTTAATGCCCTTTTGACTAAATATCTTGACAGTTAAATGTCTCGTAGTCAAATGACCTGATAACTAACGCTCTGTGTCAGCTAAATGTTCTTTCGGCTAACTGTCCATGTCGGCTAAATTTTCTTGTCGGCTAACTGTCCTTATCAGCTAAATGACCTGTCGGCTAAAAGTTCTGTCGGCTAACTGGTGTCAGTTAAGTGTCTCCTCGGCTAAGTGCCACGGACCCGAGAATAACATCATTAGAATGCTAGGAAATTTTATTGCAGATCGTTGGATTCCTTTAATTCACATCTGCCAGCTTTGGTTATTCTCAGCTTTGAGACGTTGTTAGGGTATTTCATCTTGCGGCATTTTTATATATCATTTCCCAAATCATCAACTAGCGAGGTGTCAGTGTGACACAAAAGCTCGATTCAAGTTCATTGATTTATAAACTGTTGAAAGTGTTATGGACGAGTCTTAAAACAATTTTTCTTTTATATTGTTACAACGCAATGAATGAAACAAAACTTCTCTAACATAGCGAAAAAGGCTGATTTATCTAAGTATTTAACTTTTTTTTGTTTTAAACTAATGATTAAATTAATAATTCAGTATTCGCTATGAAACGAGATCTCTAAACTCTCATATTTCAGGTTTCATGAAAACCTAAAATACACTGCCGCCCAAAAGTTAGGAACAGCATGTTTCTTGTGTCTAATATGAGAATGAAGCAACATAGAAACAGGAAGTTGACATGACATGTTCACTAACCAGTTCTTTAATGAATGCGACATAGAATGTTCATCACAAACATGAATTACAATAAAAAATTGCACTCTTGGAAGATAAATCCAGTCTTGGAGAAATAGTTTTCACAGTTTTTTGAGGAAAAATGGGGTGGTAACATTAAATGGCCTACAAGATATTTAGCAAACCGAGCTCGATGCGGTCGCGCATTGTCATCCATCAGAAGGAATCTAGGATCAATAGCAGTGGCACATGGGCGGACATACTGATCCAGGATCTCATCTCCATGGAACATACGCAGGTCAGTGTGACCACCGAGGGAAATCTCACCCTAAACTCTTCTTCCACCACCTCTGTAACTGTGTCTTTCTACAATGTTGGATTGGTTGCACGTGATGCGTGGATCCCTACAGATTAGCTGACGACCTAAATCACTCTCCAATGAGAACATAAACTTGTCTGTGAAGATAATAGATGCTCATTGTTGACTGGTTCAGGAGAAGTGATCTCTTGCTCAGCATAAACGGGCACCTCTGTGTTCTCGAGTCAAGGAAACACAAACACCTGGTCGTCTTGCATGCAGACCTGTATTTTGCAGGTGTCTGCGCACTGTAGTAGCTGAGATTCTTGTTTCTGTTGCCATTAAACGATTTTCCATGAGCTTATGCACAGTAACGTTTTACACCTCGTTCGGGCCGAAAGAGCTAAATAACGGTCTCCCGCAGGTGTTGTAACTCTAGGTCTGCCCGGAACATGTCTTCTAGACACAGAATCCTCTAATTCAAACTGCTTCCATAGTCGATGGACCATATTACGAGAGACATTGAGAAGTCTAGCAGCATTAGCTTGTGACATCCCCATTTCCATCCATCTGATCGTCTGCCAGCTCGATCATTCAGGCAGACGGCTTCTCCTGAACATTGATAGACTCTCCTGGATATTGTTCACGAAAGTGTAATCAACACTCGTGAATAAAAATTTCAATCTTTGCATTTTTTCTCCAACTTCTATATACGTATTCATTTCTATAAAATAAAAGTGGTAGCTATTGTTTTTGCATATATTTTCTTATACGTTGTCTCTGTCATGCATATCAATTGCGAATTTAAATGTTACTGACATTTTGGTAATGTTGAGCCTTGAAAAACCTGCTTTTTCTTAAATTTTGGAAAACAGTGTATAATAGCAAAGTAATGGAAATTAAAACAGTTTTAACAGTAGTGGACTAGGATTAATCGTGATTAGTTTACGAGATTAATTATATGAAATCATTAAATTTTATATGCTTTAAGCGATGAGAAACTACCTTCTATTCGTGTTACATATGGAGCAAATAGTGAACATTTTATGGAGCCAACTAAACATTCATTGGGTGAAAATAAAACTTCGAGTGAACTATTAGTATTCACTTAGAGAAGGACATTGTTCATCGATTTTTGATCTGATAAAACTGCTTTCTCTTTCACATAATTAATCTTTATTTAGGAAACAATAAAGCAGAGCATTTTGAACTAAGGTGATTTTCAAGCAAAATTAGCCTTGCAGAATTATAACTGCTGCTCCTTTCTCATATGCCTCTTCACTTAGCTTAGAATATTTAAAGGGTTATTCAAATATAACCTAATTTGAAGAAAATGTCAAACGGTTCCTAAAGTTCTCGGTTTCAACGGTTCTAACTAATGGTATAAGAAAATCTGCATTTTTATTGTATGAAATACTCAGACATTTCTTAAATTCTTCCCAAAATGACAATTCTTGGAATTGTTCAATATTTTAAGGAGAAGAAGTTCACTTGATCCAAGATGCGTATTTTATAATATTTTCATCGTAAACAATCTGTTAAGAAATCGTGTGATTTTTGTCAATTAATTGTAAACAAATTACATGTAAGTCTCTAATAAATCAGACTGGTTAGAATTTAAAGTAATAAACAGAGAGCTTTACTGCACAATGTTTATTAACGAGCACCAAAGATGAACTAATACTACATATACATATTTGTGACATCACAGTTTTTTTTACAAATAAACACTACTGCCATCTATTGGCAATCGGAGGCTTCATAATCATAAACTTATATTTAACATTCCCCCCCCAATGCATCCGTAAACGGATGCATCAATTTTACTGAACTTCAATATTATAAGTCTTTCAATTGGTCTTCTTAAAACACCCTTATCCAACTGAATGTCACAAGATCTAATTCTACCATCTCTTCCCTGAAATAATTCGTTAATCCTAACTTCCAGTTATAGCGTTTCAGATTATCTTCGTACATCATCATTAATTTTAAACACGGGAGAATTTTTTGGAATTTTTGAAAACATGACTGATGTTGATTCTAATAAATATTCTTTATAAAACCGTTTCCAAAAATGTTTTAATAATAATTGTCTATACTTCCATCTTTTAATCAACTGAGATCTTGTAGATTCTAGTTTAGATTCAGGTGAAGTTAAAACAGTCAGTCAAGATCGAGTTATAAAATGAGATTGCGAAAGAGGATCAGGTTCATTTGGTTCATTGTATACAGAGGTTATAGGTCTAGAATTAATAACAACTTCAACTAAAATAGTACACAGTTCTTCATGAGATTGAGATAAAGAAGCGTTACCTAAGATAAGTTTTAAACAAGTTTTTACAGATCTTACCAAAAGTTCCCAGAATCCGCCCCACTAAAGAGCACCTTCCACAATAAATTTCCATTCAAACCCAAAATTTAGCACCTTTTCATCTTTACACGATTTATAAAAATATTTTAATTCACGATCACTTAAATTTGATAACAATTCTAAATAGACTCCTCGAGTTACTGCACAAATAAATAATGAAATATATACTTTTGTACCATCTTTTAAATACAAAGGGCCAGCAAAATTCAGGCCACTTACCTCAAATGGATGAGCTTTCTCCATTCGGTTAGCAGGAAGAGAATCCGATATTTCGTGTCAAAACCTGTAATCATGTAACACAGATCTTACACAACGTATATCTTTTAAAATCAAAAATTTCCCTCTTACTTGTACCCAAGTTTCATTTACACCACTATGAAGTACCCTTTCATGACAGTTTAAAATAATTAAACGAGAAAAATAATTATTTGGTAATATTATAGGTTGAATTTCATCGACATCTAATGATGATTTTATTAATCTACTTCCAACTCTTAAACAAACTTTTTCATCCATTACTGGATTTAATCCAAACAATTTGGAATTATGAGACAATGGTTTTTTACATTACATTTTACATTTTCAATTCTGCAAAAAAGTACTCACTTTGTCATAAGTTAATCCAATAACACATAGCATGACATATTTCATTTTTGGTCACAAGACCAATGACAATATTTTGTGACTTTAAATTATTTATGAATCTAAATATATGACGTAACTCTTAAAAGTTTACCTAAGTCACTAAAGTTCTTTATTTCTAACACATGTGGTAAAGGCTGAACACACTGCTGGTAACTTGGATCACAACTCTTTCTTCAACACTAATCTACAATGTTACAATGCTCGTTCACTTTAGGCCAATTTATTTCATTTTGATGAAGCCATGGAGGTCCCTGCCACCACACTCGGTCTACTACAAGCTTACTCACTTTAATACCACGTGGGATTTTTATCGGCCGGATTGTCTGATCCAGGACAATGATGCCTCAGGGATGTTTTATCTTGAATTTCCGACACTCAATTTTGTACGAATATTTTCCGTCGCCGTTGTGAGTTCTTATCCAGTGAAGCTCAATGAGAGAATCGGCTCATAAATAAACCTTAACTTGAGGAAAATGCACACGGACTGTAATTTTATGTCTTGCACCTAACACTGGTGCCATGAGTTCGAGTCTTGGTAAAATATAATTTTTTCAGGGAAGCCACTCTGCTCTTGGCTACATAGTTGCCTATACCATTTTGTTCCACTTGTATTGCAATTCTGGTGAGATAATTTCGCCCCCGTCAATACATTTCAGCCATAAATCTTGAAACAGAACTTTTGCTTGAATCACTTATGGAGTAAGAAACCCAACAAGATCGAAGATTTTTGAAGCAGCTTTCAAAACACAACGTTTTGTTTGATCATTTGATAGGATGAAATCAATAATGTCTTGAGCATTAAAACAGAAGATATCCTTAGTAGTATCCCCATTGAAGTCCAAGAATCGTTGAGGGGGAATCACAGTCAGACAATTTAAAGCGAACGAAGTTGTTACTTGATTTGTACTGGTTCTTTAAAGTATCCAAATTTGAATTCCATTTGGTCAGAGTCATTGATGCCTTTTTCATTGTATCATTCGCTTCATGATATATTTGTGCATCTTTCTCCTCCGTATCTGATCCGAAAATAAAGTCACCCACATACATGAAGTTTTGTAACATTGCTACAGTTCTGGGATAGATGTTTACAAACTTCTTTAAATGATGTGTAATTTTTGTTGCATTATGCAACAAAAATTACACGACACATCCAATAAACTTGAATTCTTGAATTGTTCAAACTCGTATTCTCATCAATCCACAAAAATCGCACTAAATACCAATCTTCAGGAGCAACAGAAATTTGCAAAAACTCCTTCTGAATATATGACGTAAATGCAGTTCGATAAAGTCGAAAATTTATTAAAACTTTCAAAAATTCCGGAAGATGATTTGGTGCTTGAAGTAAATTATCACTTAGAGATTCATGATTTTTTTCTTCTGAAGGAGCATCATAAACAATGCAAAGTTTTGTCGAATTATGATTTTCACAGATGGCAGCACGGTGAGGAATATAATAAGTTCATTTTCCAGATGGAGTACCAGGATCGACCTTTTCTATGCTTTCTTCCTTAAACTTAGAAGCTTCTCTTCTACACTTAACGTTTAAAAACGCATCATGGATTTGAAACTCTGATGAAGAAAATCTGCACTGTATGCACCACCCAAACGAGGTCTTCATTGCTACGGCATTTCTGTTTATCCTTTTTACTTCTTCGCTTGTTATTTTCCATATAATGTCCGCGCCAGTTAAAACGGAAATATCTCTTTGACAGACTGAATGTTTGGACTTGATTTCTACATCTAGTACCCGCATATCCGCATTTGTTAGGACAGGTACTTTGATGACTTCAAGATGTATGCATTTTTCAGGGTCATTAATATTTCGGAGAGTAAGTCCAACTTTCTTTCGACGTCAGTGTTTCCCGTTCTTTTCTCCAAAATTATGCAGATTGAAAACAGTTTCTCCTCTCACTGGTAATTTTAATTTTCTTGATAAATCCTCTCGAATTGCAGAAATTTGGCTTCCACCGTCAAGAAGACACTTCACAACACAACTGTTATTTCCGCCCTCAGCCACAGCATATACCGTTTAAAGCATAATATTCGAACCTGTTTTAGCAGAAGAATTTTGTACAATTTCCGTCGATGTTTCGGTTTCCTTATTTTTTACACTAGATATAGCTAATGCGGGATTTAAACAAAAACTTTCATGATGTTTACTGCGACAATTTTTCCAGGACAATTGTTTGTTCTTACAGTTGATCGCTAAATGTTTACATCCAAAGCAAAGGAAAATTATTCCTGTAATTCCTGTACCTTTCAAAATATTGCGTTTCTCTTCGGAGCTCACTTCAGTACATTTGTATTTCATATGGTCTTCCTTATTACAAAATATACATTTGTATCCAATCGTTGACAAAGCTGAAGCTGTCGGAACTTTCGGTTTATAATTCGAATAAGCTTTCGTGCGTTGTTCATGTTGACGAATGCATGGTTTCTGATTCGTTTTCGCAGAGTTCATGAAGTTTGCAGCTTTTCGACAGTTAACTGTAGTATTTTACAACTAGTAGAATACTAGTTGTAAAATACTAGGTGACCAAACAAATTTAGGCATTGCGTTGTGTATTATTTTTAAGTTTAGTTTTAAACAACCCGAAGAACCTTGCTACTGGTGAACTATGTAGTGTTATCATAAATTCAAGTAAACGCATAAATCAGTAATACTAACTATAGTTTATTAGATTTTTCCTAAAACACTGATATCAATCAAAATGCTATTATCAAAAAATTATACTAGTCCCCGGGAACTACCAACCATTAATTAAGAAAAAACAAATTTTTAAACATTTATATGGGTTTTCACAAGTACTGCAACTTATACAAGAACCACTTCAATTCAAAAACTATTTGTTAAGAAATAACTATTTTCATGAGTTAAGATATAAATTAAAAATTTCTATTACATTTAACAGTTGTAAGGTTCTTACACCTTATTCATCCAAGAACATGTAAAATTTCTAATAATTAAGAACAGAGTTAAATATTTATGGTATTGCACCAAAAGAAAAAACAAATAAAAGAATCTACTATCATGCTCATCCAACTGAGTTACACCAAAATCCCCTCTATTAAGAAAAATTTAGATTTTAAAAAAGAGCATTTTAAGACTGCTAACAAATTTTCTTCAGATCTCTGCTAAAGCACCAAATCCTCAAAAGATATCAAAGATTTAAATTTTTCTACATTTCAAAATTCCTTACAGCAAACGTTTAATTAAAAATATCTCTAATTCTGATAATAATGGAATCCTTACAAATTTCAAGAAATAATTAAACCAGTAAATTCTGAATTAAAATTTCTTTAAGAAGTTAAAAAAAATGTGTCTTATCTGTCAGCAAGATAGAACCTTGAAGGGTTGTTAGTTGAAGACTGAAACATTCGCGACTGGAAGATGTAGGAACGATGACTTGGATCGTCAACCGACGGCAGCATGACTGAGACCTGAACAGCAGAAGATACCCGGAACGCAGGAACTTGTAGCTTCAACGAGTGGCGGCCTTCTGTATTATGAACTTCAGATTCATCAGGAAAACTCAAATAGATGTATACATTCGGAACACAGGAACCGGTAGCTTCGAAGTTCTTTTTAAATTGAAGGGGCAGAATTGAAGGGGAAAATCGAGGAGTTGAACTGGAACAAAAATTCGAAACTCGCTAAGCCCGCCAAAGGAAAAACCAAGAATTCGACGCAAGCGTGGGAAAACTAACAAACCCAAAGCAACAGACAAAATTCCTAAGCAAAGGCTTAGAAATCAACTGCAAAAGTTAGCCTTTACATTCATTTCCCCCCAAACCAAAAATCTCACTAAGTGCAAAAATGTCGTTAAATAATTAGCTGTAATTTAAAAACTGTTTAAGCTAAAAACTTGAAAGTACTCTTAAGTTAAAAGGCTAATTTTTCTGCATCCAATGATATAAGTTAAATGAGAATCAACCTAAGTTAGGTAATTTTAAATCAAGTTTATTACGTAGGAAAGCACTTAATCCTATTGTCTGTTTACACGCGTTTACGAGTAACCAGTGGAAGAAACGTACAAATCTTAAAGTACCAAAACCCCAATTAAAATTAAACTAAAGCAAATATAAATACAAGATATTAAATAAAATAACGTTGTGTAGCATAAATTTAGAATAATGAAAATTAAATCTTAAGTCAAACTTAAATAATTAAGTGTTACGTGAAATTGCTACACAACATAACTTTCTTTTTTAGGAATTCTATAAGTTCCTTTATATCAAATTGTGCTTCCATTTTTCGACTTCGATTAAATTCCAAATTTCCTCTAGAAATTTCTGCAAAATTATAGTACAGAGAACATTTCCATAGCTTCCAGAAGTAACGTTTAACGGTTCTAAATTTCGAATGTTGACTTCGCATTCATTATACACGCAGTGCTTTAATATTTGAAATGTTCTGGAATTGATAACAACATCTGGTCTTTGAAAACATTCTTTCAGGATCTCTATCGCAGAATCGTAATTCTGGTCACTTAAAGCGAAATCGGAAATGTCAGCTAAAGTATTACCGCTAAGTAAGGATTTTAAGTACGCAAATTTTTCAGTTTTTTTCAGTTCACTGTTATTGTGAATTGTATTTTCGAATTGGTTCCAAAAGTCTAAACTTTTACACGAATCTCCGTAATAAGTTCCGATTTGCAGACGTGTTAACTTCACTGCTTTTATTTCATCTGTAAGTGCAACATTAGCCGTTTCGCTCTGATGAACTGCTGTTGTAGAACATCTCGAATTCTTTTTCAAAAATCTTTGAATTCTTCCTCTCTATATAACAGTTTTATCCTGGTATTCTTGACTTAGCGAAAAATTATTTTCAATCGCCTCCGAAGTTAATTTCGTGTTGATTTCTGTATCTAAGCTTTTCAGTTCTTTAATTTTCTCAATCAGCTGTTTATACAAATCCTCGATTATTTCAATTTTTTCATTTAGTGGAGTATTGTTTGTTAAATTCGTTCGGACTTTGGTTACTAGTGTCGTAGTTAATTGCCTTACAACTGATCATTTCTTTTTCAGATTTTCCAGAACGCCCTCCATTTTCGAAATATTTAGTCTGTCGATTTTTCTGGTTTGTAATAATCCCGAGAAGGAGGCACCATAAACAAATTATATGTAAGTCTCTAATAAGAAATTTAAAGTAACAAGCAGGAGCGTTTTCTACACAACGTTTATTGACGAACACCAAAGACGAACTATACTATATATACATAATTATGACTATATATACATAATTATGACATCACAGTTTCTTTTACAAATAAACACTACTGCCATCTATTGGCAATCTGAGGTTTCATAATCATAAACTTATATTTAACAAATTGCTTTAGCAACATTATACCACTCTATTTTGATCGTGATAGGAGAGCCAACTACCCCAGAATCATGCAGTGAAGCTAAAAGATAACTTCTCTGTTGTACTCTATAAAAGTCGATTCAACCGTACTTAAAGATAAATTTTGTTCATTTGCATATGCTTAAAGCGAATTTTCTTTACAGTTTCTTGATAATGAGAAAATTTATTAGCATGCTGTGTCTCGGATCGTCATCTGATAAAAGAAGATTAGAATATGTCTGACATTTGTTAATTATGCAAAATTACCAATAGAACGTAAATGTCGATTTTTTTAAAGTTTAATTTCAAAATAGTATGCGCAGTATAAATTTACTTAACCAGCAAAGCTATTTTACCAAAAATGGTCGACTGACTGACTTGTTATAGAACACAGATGAACCTGTTACCGAAATTGGATGGATGATGATGAACTTACTTTTTAAAAAGAAGGGAACTAACCATTCTTTTTAAAAAAAGGCATTGGGTCTGAGTTCGAAATTCCGGAGAAGGCATGAATGCGTCTTTTTGCTACATTGTTCTGGTGGTCGCGGCACCAAATGTTCTGGTCTTATGGTACCAGACGTTAAATACTAAGTTAAATTACTAACTGTTACAATTGAAACCTGAAATTAAATAAATTGCCTACAATAATATCAAAAACCAAATTCTTAATTGCGTTGTGTTTAACCTTTCCCCAACTTAACCCGAACAACCCCTAAGACCAAGCAGGAGTACTGGTGTTAAGAACATTACACAAGACATCATAAGAAAATACTCTGAATCAAATATATATATATATATATACAACCAAGGATATTTATTGCAGCATTATAAGGAAGATACGCAATCTTTCAACTTTATTTCTAGATCTATGGTACCAGGGTGACAACTATTTAAAATAATGCATTTAGAATTATTAATATATATTGCTATTTTCAAATATGCACCGAGATGAATTAATCAAAAATTTACACCGTAAAAATTAATATTAACTTTTCATATGCAGTTATCAAACTCTGCTGGCCAGCATCAAAATACACAGGAATTTAATGAATCACCGAGCAGGGTGTCTTAAGTGATATTGATAGAGATTACTTAGTTCAAAGAAATTTCTTAATTTACTCAGGTAAAAATTACATACATCAATTTAGCAATCCCTTAGGCAGTTAGAAAATATTACATATTCAAGTAGACCCGTTGGACAAGAATGACTACATTTATTCCTACGTTCAATTACTCAATTAAAGGTAAAGTCGAATTTAAAATTTTATTTTTGTTCCTTAATTTGCAAAAAGTTACATAATTTAAAAATTAATTCTCAACCAAAGGTAGTAACAACTCAAATAAAAAGGTAAAATTTAGATAAGTTAACAAATTTAATACTCTATCTTAATTCATTATATATAAATTTTAAATTACAATCCAAGTTAAAGTTAAAAGGTCCTAAATAGAGTAATAGTGCAGCAGTTGCTTAATTAAACAGCCTGGATTTAAGATCCAGCAGAAAAACTTTTGACTAAAAGTTAAATAGAATTTAATTGGAAATTAAATATACATATAATTACTCCTTACTTTAATAATTCATAACTGGAAAATTTTTCTTCAGTTACACGAATCAATTCAATAGTTTAATTAGCCTTATTATTTAGGAAACATGTTCACGGAATTTAGGTTGAAAGCTGTACAAAAATTTCAGGTGAAATTAACAATCAAAAGGTTGAACTCACTTGAAGGGAAGAATTTTGAAACTTATTTAAGCATTGCTAGTGACAATCTTGAACTTAGACGGAACATTCTCCTGACAAGCAGCCGTTTGAAGTTGAAGCCCGAAGCTGGGCGAGATTCTAACCCACACAGAGATGATGTTAGCATTCCTAACGGCTCATCCCAGTAGGAAGATGAAGAAAAAGCATAGATGTTTCGAAGCGAGAAAACTGGACCTATAGACCGATGTGAAGAAGGTGGAAACTTGTAATTCACGGAACTAGACCCATCCTGGCGAGTTGATGGTAGTACTCGGATCTAAGTGACCGATCAGGAAGAAGCCGGATAAAGCTGGATTCAAGTTGCATTCACTATGGGGTTAACGCATTGGTTCGATGAGAAAAAAACAACATTCTAGACTCCTACACGGGGATGGTAAAGAGCGGAGGAGTAGGCTTCACCAGATCTTAGATGTACATCTTTATCATATTCCTCATCTCCCCCTTAACTTGAAGCCAGCAAGACGTAAACATGTCCACTGCCGGACACGCCGGGTCAACATCGGCTCTTCCAGAGGAAGAAAAATGAAGTGTCTTCTTACAGCTGCGAATCCAAGGCAAAAAGGGGCCGAGCATGGCCTTGCACGACGATTTTAATCGTCCAGAATCCAGATATTTCGAAAATCACCAAATTTGGTGAATTAGTATGCAAATCTCGCCAAACACAAAACAGTGCTGCGAAAACTTAGTTTTTCCTTCTACACACCAAAAAAAATTCCACCCTCGCCACCCCCTTCGCCAACATAGAGGGGTGAGGGAAAGTATGTAACAACCCTACCTCCGACCGGACGCAGTACATGACCTTGGACGAATGAAGTGCTCGAATAAGACCCTTTTAGCAGAATAAATTTTTAGACACGAAATTCAACAATTTTAGCAATTAAATGGGCATAATTCTCCAACGGGGCGACGTACAGTCATGAAAGTAGATTCATAAAAAGGCTAAATTTTTTCTCTCTAAGAGGTATCAATTTCATCCATGTGAATAAAAAGGAAGTATTTTTAAATTACAAATATTACGCAGAAATCAACCGATTTCTCATTGTCTCCTTTTCCCGAAAGCTATTACTATCGAACGCGTAACGTAAAAATGAGAACTCTGTTTAACTCGCATAAAAATAATTGATTCAATAACGTAAGCAATACATCTCGTGAAGAAAAATTTAGAATAAGCATAAATTAATGCATATAATCTTACTCACTCAATAATTAATTAACAAATAAACTGCAATTAACTACATATTAATCCATAATTCTAAACTAACTAAAAATCGCTACATAACAACATGGGTTCCTTAAAATTATGTCGATGCTAAAGTCATCTAAATAGGTTGATGGCAGTGAAAGAGATGCTTGATATTCTTGGAAACATCTTCAAGTGCGTTCTCCATCAAAAGTGGAACAGACCCTTTCCTCGTGGGTGTAATTGAGTCTTGACGCAAGCCTCGTGTACATTCCACTCGAGATTCATTTTCCTTCAGAACTGGGACGAGAGTGGACATACTTGTATACTTGTAAGATAAAAGCAGCTGGCGAAACGTTTTACGTTTAGCCACCATAAAATTCATTGACATGAGAGGTATGCAGTCCAGATCAGGAGAATTAGTAACAAAAACGACAAAGGTGTCTGAAGATTATGATCTGTGATATAATATTACCAATTTCTTTTTTCTTCCAGGTTTACTATTTTCAAGGTATCATTATCTCCAGTAGATGAAACATCACATATTCATATGTTTACTAACGGAAAATGCACTCTTCCTAGAAGAAAAAATTAATTTCATAATAGTACTAACTGCATTGTTTTTACAAAAGTAAATCATTAATTTAAAATAAAAATTCAGATCTAAAAATAGTAAGTGAAATTGATGGAATTTATTGGAAAAGTAGTCTAGTAGACATTTTTTCCGTGTTTTCTGAGATTTGTGTGCCACATCTAACTCAAATATTGATTTGTAAATTATCCTTTGGATATATATAGCATTGGTACCTATGTCTGGTAAGCTACAAGAATATACAAAAAGGATAGAAAGAGAATAGAAAAACGTAGAAAGAAAGAACTCAAACTACACTTTGTAAGGTTTTAGTTTAAACTAACAAAATTTTATGCTAATTTTCTCTTTCCTGTAAGTTTTTATTTCAACTTCCCGTTAGAATAAACGCGCGTTTCAGCTTTATGCTAATTTGAAGTGGAGCCAAGTTTTGTATTTAAAAGGTTAGCAGGGAACTTCTCGGTGTGAGAGAGCTTTTAGTCTCAGATCACTGCGGCTCTGTTCGACGTCCACCTGACTAACTAGCTAGTATTTAAATTCTAAGCCTTAGCGTTGTTACTCTAACACTTATTGAAGTAATCTAAGTGCTGTAGTATTAGCTAAACCTTGCTACGCACCACTGATAGTTTAGCATAGAGACCAACCTCGTGTTTATAGCTCTGAGAGCAATGACTACTTAATTTTCTACAACTTTGTTTTAAATTATTTGATTGTTCAGTTTAGACCCAAGTGCGGTCATTATTTTCTGTTACCCCTTCCAAGTTGGGAAGTGGCTGTAATTAGTGGTCTAATAAAAGGGTAACTTTAAAACCCTCCTTGCGTGTAGTTATTCTACCACTTAACCACAGTTTTTCTACCACAGAACATAGCTGCATTCAGCTCCCTGTTCGAGATCAGGACTTTGATAAAGTTACAAACATGTTCGCCAAAATAATGCGCAGAACACTCAGTTTTGAAACTTAAGCTACTTCTTCTATGAGCATTTCACTAAGTTAGTCAAAGATTATTTAAACGCAGAGCATAAAAACTAAACAGGAGCCTATTTTCTTAAGCAATCCGTCAGAACGATATTGAATTTCTTGTAAAATTCAGAATTCTTTTGCAAATAATTTAACCACGGCATTTCAATTTAAATTCATTACAAAGTTGGCATGAAATATTGATTCACTTGTAATTAAAATTTGAATACTTTAATTACTATAAAATATTTGAGAGTATTTTAAATGTTAAATTTATGTTTATTTGCAAAAGGCTGAAATCCAAGCGTATTCAAGGCTAATAAAACGCACTATATTATATGATGCTGATTCAGGTAAATTAACTTGGTAACAGTGTGCCTTACACATAAAAAATGAAACATTTAAAGAACATAATTCTTCATCGAATTCCTTCAATACAAAGTCAACAATTTAAAAATGAATCTGTTTCACTAAATTTAAGAAAAGAAAGGATGATCGATGGTTTTGCTATTGTAGGACAACATATTTATCTAAAAATTTAAAAATTCCAGATTTAAAGAATATTTTCAAATAAAATCTGTAGAAGCAAAAGGATTTAGTCACACATTTTAGCCTTATTTCAATAGCTGTTATTAGTATTTGTTTAATACTTGCATCACTGAGGTATGAATTTTGCAAGGAACAGTAAAATATCTCTGAACTAAAGACTTACATTTCTGTCAGTTTCTTAGTATCACTAAATTAGCTTAAAACTTAATTCAAAATTTTCCTAGAATAACGCCTTCTACTGTTGCATCATACTGTAATGTTTTAATCAATAAAATCTATAGCTTGGATTTTATTGCCACCTTTTAAAGTAGGATGACTATATGGATGGCTTTGGAGTTTTCTTTTATTTAATGCATGAAACAATTTCTAATTGTTCGCGTTCCAACAAGAGTCAAAGAATAAAATTCCTCCCAACAAGAACCAAAGAACAGAATTCAGCAAATTAAAAATGGAGAGTCGTATTTCCCAAAATATTATCTTTGATATGTTAAACATTGGTGACCTAAATTTAACGAAATTTAATATACGGATTTAAAATCAACTTTGTTCTTGAACTATTTATTATTAATCATACAAAAGCATGTAAGAAGAAACATAATATGTATTGAATTTTTAATTTCAAATATTTTAACAACTACGCAGTTTCTCGTATTTCGATACGAGCAGTTGCAAATAGATGAAATATCACTTGCTTTCTGAAAAGCCTAAGCTGATTTTACATGTCAAAAAGGTAGTGAAAGAAGGCATACTCTTTTCGAAAACACTTGAAAGCAATATTCTTTGACAAAAATAAAAGAACAGGGCAAGAAATAAGATTTTTTTTTGTTTCTAGTTGTATTTTATCTTGTAATCAAGCAAAGTATATAAATTACAGAAAGTATATCACTGACATATTTCTCAGAAGGCTGAAATATCAATATCTAACACATTACATTTCCTGATTATTTCTACGGAACTAAAAATAACGTTAAGTTACTTGATATCCTAGACTGTCAGTCTGAAATACAGTGGAAAAAATTCAATTTCGTAAGTTGCATTTTAACTGCAAGAAAGTGAAAGCTTTGAAATATCTTTCCAAAGAATGTTTCTCTCAAAAAGTGGCATTTTGAACATGTAATGCTATATAGGAGAAATAAAATTCCTTTTCAAATTCCTTACATTTCTGATTTTTTAGAAATAAAACTGTTACCTTAAGAGACTTGTTTAAAATAGTTTTTGCTTGTCAATTTTCAGTCGTTGAGAACATGTCTTACCCTTTATGATACCCGTATATATTTTTACGATATTTAAAAGCAGTTCCCATCCAAAGCAAAAGATAATATACACTGCGCAAAAAAAAAAAAAAAAAAAAAAAAAAAAAAAAAAAAAAAAAAAAGAAAGAAAAGAAAAGTTGGGGACAGTTCTATTTCTCATGTTCTACCGGGCCGATTGACGAAATTCAACTTGCGTTTCTCATGTCTCGAAAGCGCGATTTAGGATATATATTAGATTTATATATACCATTATTCTCACATAGGTATTTTGACACAAAATCGGACTTTTTCTGAAAGAACATACCAATTGTTTTTACATATTTCGATTCTACGACTCAAGTTATTAAATTTTGTAAAATTTGGTGCGAAATTTACGGAGAAATTTAAAATTTTAACTTGGCAACCTATTTTCCTTTCTCTTTTTACATTGTGCATGAGCGGAAAAAAGTCAGAATCATTCCCTACTTTCAAATAATTTTCCCCCTTTTATATTATATTTTTAATTATAATTGTTATTATTTTAAGTAATTTTTTCTTTTTCGACTTTTAATTGTTTAAGTTGCATGATTTCTTTCAAAAAACTGTTTTAAAATTTTCTATTTATTCATTCGTACTAGACATTTTAAATAGATTTATTAATGTAAAAATTTTTCAGAATTTGATTTCATTTATTTGAATTGCGTTTCTTTCCAAAGCATACTTTGTATTCCAGACTGCCAATTTTGTAAAAATCACATGAGTAGTTTTTACAATATTAGCTCTCAAAATTTTAGCTCCTCAGTGTTAATTGAATTTGACATATTTTTGTTAATATATCTTTTTTTATTAAACTTACTTGATTCCTTCTTTTAGAATTCAAAATGTAGGTTCAGTCCAAATAAATTCAGCCATTTTTATGATTTATTTTTAAATAATCTTTACATATTTTCGAACATCTTTTTGAATTATAAACTATGAAATTTTTAACATCATCTTAAAGTAGATGTATTTCTAAGTACAACTGCAAAAAATTAGAGTTTTTATCCAAAATTTTCTAAAATGTACATGAATTTACATATTGGAGTGTTTTGAAATTTGACATCTTTTTTTTGAGCTATTATAATGCCAAATGTGGTTTATGGATTTTGTTGCAGTGAATTGGCACAGCTATTTTTAACCTTAAATTTCAAATAAATTTTTACGGAGAATTAATTATACGGAATTTTCACCTCAATGATGTGTAATAAATATTTATTAATATTATGCGAAAAGCTACTTTTTTTTTAAATTACAGATGATTTTGTTCAGGTTTTAAAAAAAAAATTTTAATTTCTTTCTTTCTTTTTTTTTAATATTTGTAATAGTAAAATTTTACATTTGCCGTGTTATCGTCTGCTAGTTTACTTTAACTTCGTTTAAATCGAATTGTCTAAAACTGAGAACTTTCGTTTGATGTTTATTTTCACAATGTCTTTAAGCAAACAGGACGTCCAAATATGTAGTTCTGGGATTTTTCCAATCTGGAAATTCTTTTAGGCAAATAGCCGAAATCACAAAACCATGTTCTTTAATATGGAAATTAGTCTTAAAAACTCTAAATAATATCATCTAGATTGCTTGCACTCTATAAAAGAATCGGGTCACTTGGTGGTACAGAATAAGGGCTGCTGGTGTGTTTTGCTTCTTTATCATTTAGCAAAAATCTTTAAAGTCAAATATTTATCTTTTGGACTTCGCTTTAAACTAACCTTATTTATAAAATTTAAATTTCTAGAAAATATAAAGCTGTCTTCTGCTGAAACGCGTTTGATGCAACTGATATTTTAAAAAATTTGACAAGTATGTAAAATTTATGGAAGTGTAATAATCGAAAAATCTTAATTTTCTTCTTATAGCCCTGAAAAGAAATGTAGAAGGAAATTAGTGGGGAAAGCAAGTATTTGGAGGGGAATCTATTTTAAGGAAGTTGGGTGTTCAAAGAGAAAGCACTTGGACGTGTACACCAGCAAATCCAGCAATTAAGCTTATGCTGACGGAAAAGACAAAAACGATATCATTGCAGATTAAAGTGAAGTGCGACTGGTTTCCGACTATTTGGTTATATAAATTTAAATTACGTCATTGA
This sequence comes from Stegodyphus mimosarum, assembly GCA_000611955.2. Taxonomy (NCBI): domain Eukaryota; kingdom Metazoa; phylum Arthropoda; class Arachnida; order Araneae; family Eresidae; genus Stegodyphus; species Stegodyphus mimosarum. The sequence goes on from KK115142.1 coordinate 249,237, forward strand.
ACATCATATCATACCATAAACGGAGAATTCCATGACTTTTCAGTCGAATTATTTGAAGATTCAGCAATTTATCCAGTGACGTATATGGGTGTCATCTAAAAACGTTTTCCCTCTTGATGAAACCAGTCTTTCCTTTCATGTCATGCCTTCATAATGCCTAACGTCTAAAGACTGATAAAAGCTCTGACCAAATACTCATGAAATGGATTGAATTGGATTATTAACTCTTTAAAATCCAAACCCTTCGCTAACTTGTATGCTTAAAATGCCGAAACGCCCGAAATACTTTTCTAGTTTCCCAACAATTTCCTCCCCTCCCCGTCCATTAACGTAGAAATAGGTATGAAAATTCCTTTGTACTTTCTAACAAAGATTCCGTTAGCCTTTGACTCCGTTCTTTATAAAACTATTCTGAGGCTCTTAAACTGAAATCAGAGAATCAACAACGAAATGTCGTAATCTCGACCGTTTTGGGGCGGTTGTGGTCGTCTCAATGAAAGACCGTATTGGGTGCTTAGTTCCTGAAAGAGTTAAGCAGAGCTATCTTCCTAAAAGGAGGGATGCCTTCGTGAAGAACGTTCTAAGGGAAACCAGCTCATATGCACGTTACACATGAGAAAAACCACGAAAACGGCCATGAAACCAGCCCGTTCGCCGGGATACGAACCCTGGAGCGAACTACCAGTGATCAGCGACTTTGCTGCTCGGCCGTTTGTGGGCCCTTTAGAAATGGAAGGCGATAACTTTATTTAAAATGAATGTCAGAAATACCAAGATGTTTCAAAAAGTTGAACTCATATGCACATTACACATAAGAAAAACCATGAAAACAGCTATGCAACCAGCCTGTTCGCTTGGATATGAACCCTGGAGCGAACTACCAGTGATCAGCGACTTTGCCGCTCGGCCGTTTGTGGGCCCTTATGAAATGGAAGGCACTAACTATATCTAAAATAAATGTCAGAAATACCAAAAATGTTTCAAAAAGTTGGATGCTTTTTAATATACTTGCAGAATGCCTGAAGAAAAAGAGCAAGCCATTAACAAGAAAAATAAATTTTTGCATAAAATTTATGCAAAATTTATTTTTGCATAAAATTTAAAACTTTTTTAAACTTATGATATTTGATTCTTTCGATTTCAAAAATAAAATATTTGGCTAAAATATGCATAACATTTTAGGAAACTAAATGTAGGATGATAAAATTGTGTAAAATAATGGGCACAATATAATAAAACGGTTTAAAGCAAAGTATGCAAGTCATCCTAAGTTAAAATGTTGGTTATATTTATTTATTTATTTATTATTATTATTCCACCTGCTTCACCTCTCAATAAGCACTAAAGGTTAGTCATGTTATCCTGATCCTTGCATAAGCAACCTGAGTCGGTTATATAATCTATCTTATTTATATATCTTTTCTGAACGGCCCATTGAAAGGCGTGTCAACTGTGCTTTACTATATTTTCTCTTTTAATATATGCAGTTTTCAAATGCATCGTAGTCTGGGTTACAAAGTAGGATTTCGAAAGAAACGCAATTCAAACAAATGAAATCAAATTCTGGAAAATTTTTATGTTAATAAATATATTTAAAATGCGCAGTACGAAGGAATAAATAGAAAATTTTAACACATTTTTTTGAAAGAAATCATGCAACTTAAAACAATTAAAATGAAAGTCAAAAAAGAAAAAAATTACTTAAAATAATAACAATTACAATTAAAAATATAATATAAAGGGAAGAAAATTATTTGGAAGTAGGGTACGATTGTGACTTTTTTTACGCTCATGCACGATGTAAAAATAGAAAGGAAAATAGGTTTGCCATATATTAAGAAGTTTGTCAAGTGAATTATTCTTGGCTCAAACTAAAAAAAATTGGCCAAGTTAAAATTTTGAATTTCTCCGTAAATTTCGCACCAAAATTCACAAAATTTAATATCTAGGCATAATTTGAGTTGTAGAATCGAAATATGTAAAAATATTGGTTTGTTATTTCAGAAAAAGTCCGATTTTGTGTCAAAATACCTATGTTAGAACAGTGCTATATATAAATCTAATATATATCCTAAGTCGCGCTTTCGAAACATGAAGAACGCAATTTGAATTTCGTCAATCGGCCCAGAAGAACGCGAGGAATAGAAACTGTCCTCTTTTTTTTTTTTATTTTTTTTTTTTTTTTGCTCAGTCTCTCTCTACATGTTTAAAAGTTTAATTTGTCGTGCTTTACTTTGAAGTTTGGGAAAAATTTTGCAGACGATAATTTTTTTAATACTTCACAGATATACAATCTTTATTTTAAAAGTACCCAAAAACCTTTATTAAAAATGAAGCCTGGTTTTATAGGGTGAAAATGTGCTTTAGCCCACTGCTTGAAGATTTTCAGGAGTGGCGACTTTTTGAAAATCGTCAGTAAAAGCTCGGAATATGCTACATAAACAAATTTGCGAAGGCGGAGCTAAGTGACGTCCATAAATGGGTGGGACTAAGCTTGTAACGTCACAATGTATTCGCTACAGATCTCGAAATTCTCAAAATACCGCATGTACTCAAATGGCTATGATTAAATTATGAACCTACAAACGACATGCGCATTCACTTTTCCTTGGTTTCTACATCGCCATTCAAACTCATCCATACTTCCTTTTCTCTCACATATTACACATTACTCTCACATTCTCTTCACATCTCTCTCACATTCATGTTATGACCACATTTCGTACAAACAAATAAAAAAGTAGCAAACAAACCAACTTTCATACCAGCACGTTTCCCTTCATAAAGCAATAAATGTAGATGTACATTGCAAAAAAAAATAACTGAAAGATTTCAGATTTTAAATTATGTCCCAAGGGGCATTTTTTAACGTTTGGTGTGTTACCTTTATTTATTAAATATCATGTTCTTCGCACTTAAAGTGCAGTGCAGTAGCAATATTGCAAAATAATTTTAAAATGAGTATATCTTTAGAATTTCCGATACACAGTTCCGCGCTCTTTAGTTAAAAAGGTTTTTTTTTCCTCCCGTAGAGTGTTGCCATTGCTCGCTTTTAAATCCTTTAAACGGGAGTTTCTTCATCCAAAATTTGCTGAAGTTTTACAAAATATGAAATAGATAATAAAAGCTATTCCAAATTTTGTGCTTCCAGATACGCACATTCGTGTGGAAACGAACGTTATTTAAAATTGGATTATTCTAGGTGAGCGTTGTTTTATCACATTTGTAGAAATATACATTTATGCAGATTCTTCATTATTTAATTTTTTTAAATATACTACAGGGCTGCAATATTCGGTGGCAACAGTTTCAAAAGTGATTCAGGCTTTTAATGTTTCCAACGCAAAGTCGCAAAACGAAAACTATAGTCCTTCATGGACAAAGCCCCTTTGGACTGAAAAAACAATTCTATATCTCCCGTTCTAGTGGGCCGATTGACGAAATTCAAATTGTGTTTTTTATGTCTCGAAAGCACGATTTAGGCTATATATTAGATTTATACATAGCATTGTTCTAACATAGATATTTAACACAGAATGGGCTTTTTCTGTAATGACATACCAATTTTTTCCACATTTCGATTCTACGACTCAAATAATGGCTAAATATTAAATTTTATAAAATTTGGAGGGGAATTTACGGAGAAATTCAAAAATTTAACTTGGCGATTTTTTTTCAGTTTGAACCAAGACTAATTCACTTGGTGAACTTCTTAATACATGGCAACCTATTTTCCTATCCCTTCTATTGTGCATTGAGCGGAAGAAAAGTCACATCGTTCCTACTTTCACATAATTTTAGCAAAGTGCGTAAACCGCATTAGATGTTATTATCGCTTTCAACAAATATGCCAAATTTCCAAACGCGCCAATATATAAATTCACGTATATATTCGAAAATTTTGAATAAAAAGCTATAATTTTTTGCAGGTATACTTCGAAGTACATCTATCTACTTTAAGTTGATGGTAAAAATTTCATAATCCAAAATAGTTTTCCAAAAATTTATAAAAGTTATTTAAAAATACAAATTTAAAAAATAAATTATAAAAAATGGATGAATTTTATTTGGAGTGAACCTAAATTTTAAACTGTTAAAGAAGGAATTAGGTTAGTGTAATAAAAAAGAGATATTAATAAAAACATACCAAACTGAGTTAACATAGAGGAGCTAAAATTTTATGAACTAATTTTTTAAAAACTACTCGTGCGATTTTTACGAAACTTGGCAGTTTGGCATATGTTCGAGTATGCCCATATTCGAGTGGAAACGTATGTTATTCAAAATTGGATCGCTGTGGGTACCGTTGTTTTAGCATAATGCGAGAAACATATATATATTTATGCAAATTCTTCATTATTTAATTTCTTTAAATATGATACAGGGTCCTAATATTTAGTGGCAACAATTTAGAAAGCGAATCAACATTTATAGTGAATCAAATTTCGAGTTAGCCATCGAGTTGGCGCGTTTATGCCTCATTAAAAAAAATTCGGCAAATAGTGGGCTAAGCCGCATTTGAGCCGTTTTATAGAAATGTAAGTTTCTAATTTCAGAATGATTTCGATTGCTGTCACGCACAGCATTTCCACTGAATTTCAGATATTATAATGATATGATTAAATGAAACTAACGCTACAAAACTATTACATTAAATTAACTTATAGATCACCACATTATAATTAAGTAAAAAAAACAATAAAAATTGGTTGCTTAAGTTTTAACTATAATCATAAAATTTTATTATTCAGCTAGTTGGCAAGCCCGCCAGATGAGCGGGCTGCGGCCAAAGCAAAATTTATAAGTTTTATGTACACCTGAAAAGGAAATGCAAAAAACATTTCAGTATTAATGAACTCAGTTCATTCTTCCCAAGCAACAACCAATTCGTAAGTACTTTTTCTTTGTTGTCAAACCAGGAAACAAAAACTTTTAACACTGCAGATTTATACGCATACGCGTAGCATAGGTACACGTTCATGATTTAAATTTAATTTAATGTAATAATAAAAACTTTTTCTCAATACCAATAAAACATTTAAGTGGCAATAACATACTGCGTCAGTTGTCAAAACAAAACAAAAATGTAGCCAACAACAGATATTTATTTAAAATTGGGGCATTAACAAAACATGTTCGACATACAATAATGTGACATGCAATCGCGTGCTTTCTTCAATGTCAGAATGTGGAATTATGTAATACTAACATATTAAATGTATGGCAATGTTATTTTTAGTTCATATTTTGTAAAACATGAATTTTTTATTAATAAACTTTACGATTTGAAAGTGAGCCGTGACAACACATTTCGAAATAAATCAGTTTTTATCTCCAGCGACTCCCGAGATTGTTGGTACTCGGAAAAATGAGTCCGAAAATTAATGTTTTCAAAGTTTTTAATTAATATCTCGGCTGATTAAAGTCGTACGAAGATGAGATTGTTGAAATTGCTTTCCACGAATTTTTGGAAGTGGGTACCTCTCGAAAATCAGCTCCCCTTCGTTCCGGAATAGATGAGGCCCTAAACAAACCGACAGACGAGCACAGATTTTATTAGCATGAATTTTTATTTCATCGTTTTTTTCACCCGCTAGGATTAGAAGGTAATGTACGAAAATAAAAGTATCAAGTGCAGTTACCCGGCAAGAACCTATTATCACGTTACTTTTCCACCAACCTTGATATCTTCCTTACGCCTTATTGATCTTTTCTATCATATACAGCATCACTACATTATCAGAAAAGTATAAGTTGACATTATGGAATTCACCACATTTTGAAACTTGGATATTCAGTGATCATCGAAACTGATTATAATTGCAACGACACGTTAAATGTAGGATCATATGCTGAATTTATCCAGCTTATTTAAATAAAAAATCTATGAATGTTCAAGATATTTAATACTCTCGCTGAACTTATGCATTTGAAAGACTGCTAAATAACTGTTTTACTTTTAAACTTATATCAATGTTAAATGTGCATTGAATTGAGATCCTGAAACTTTGAACTCAGACAGACTGTCTTTGAGATTTTAAGACGCAAAATTAATAAGACATTTCTCTTGACATATGTGACAAAAACTCTAGATTCTGCCTCTCATTATCATATAAGAAAGCTTTGTAAAAATAAGATATTATGATAAGTAATTCAAATTTCTCAGTAACTTAGTATTTCCAAGTTATAAATAATTGTTATGGGATAGATGTAGTTTAGTCTATTTAAGGAAAAAATTCAACTTTTAAATAATTACATTTCTTTCATTTTTAGGAAGGTATTACTGCTATGTAAATAAGTTTCTTATACGAATTCAAATATAATAAATAAACAACATTGTAAGTGGATTTTATAAATAATGTTTTATATTAAAATAATGGAGATTAACGTGTAGTCCTATGATTTTTTGATCCATACATGCTTGAAAGTCCCTACAAATCCCTCAAGAAATGCGTAATTTGCAAAGAATATTAAAACTCGTTTCCTAAAATCAATACAAAAATGTATTTTCTGATGTAATTAATAGCTCATATGATTATTTTTTATCAACGCATTTCTTGAAAATCTGTCTTCAGAAACTGAAAATAACCCACTACTGCCGTTGACATTTTTCTTCGAATCGGAAATTTTATACTTATCAAGCCGCTCAAAAATCCCGAAAGTTCTTTAATATTAATAAAACATTATATAAGCAAATTTTCGGAAAGCCGGGGGGGGAGACTTTAGTTAAAATGTTTCAGAAGCTTAGATCGAATTCTAATTCTAACAAAGAATGTTGTTGTAAAATCAGTTTTCAAACTGAAACAACAGAATGCAGTAATAATATGGAAATGTTTCTGTGAGGCTTTTCTAAGACTAGCTTGTTTTCTTAAAAATATGTGAATTTCGCTTCTATCATTTGCATATTTCATACGATTATTATGCTTATGCATAAATTTTCCTACACGTATAAAAATATTTGTGAAAGAGAACTGTTCATTGTTTTCGCGAGTAAGTTATTGAATAGATTATTACAAAAATATGTATATTCTTTTTTTTTATCCCAAATAATGGATACTCTGACATCAAAGGATCTAGAACTGCGCAACACAGAGTGGTCCTCCAACTCATTCACTAAAGAATAACCTCCAATGATTAATGTTCGAATCCTTAGCTGACACAGCAAATAATGAAAGCATTTCAAAATAGTTCAAATCGGCATATAAATGGTAAGAAGCACTTAAACACACCAGCCAGTCAACGAACTTATATGAGTAATTTAATTATTCTAAAAATTCAATGGGCTCATCAACAACCAAATTAAACACATAGATTGAATCTACAAACAATGAAGGACTAGGTATGATGAACATGCAATAGCAGCTAAAGTAGGCATTGACATAAGACAGTGACACCGCCAGCAGTGGCAGAGCTTGTGATGTCACTTGCTCCAGACAACAGAAGTACCTCTACACCAAAACAGCACCGTTGGTCCCAGGAAGGCTTTGCTAATCTGGATAGCTAGCGGGAGGGGCCTATACCTACTTACCCAGGGTAAATAATAGGTGGCCCTCTACACTTATACCTAACCTAACCTAACAAATCAGCTGATTTTTAATTAGGTCATACAGTCGCTTTTGGATCGCAGGCTTTTTGGATCTGCTCCAGAAGTTCCTTATTTAAACATATTTTTTTTTGTAAATTTCAATAATTATTTATTTTAGGCTTTGGTTTGATAAATTTTCATTCATTCAAATGATGCTTACATCATTAGAGAAAGTAAGAACGCAAAATATGTTAAATTATAAGCTAATATATACCACGTAACAAAAACGTTTATGACCGGATGCCACTAAGGGTCTTTAATCATTTTTTTATATCATTAGTGTATTTTGAAGAAATCCGTTTTTGTAATATTTAGTTTTATCTAACAAATCATCAGATATATAATTAGGTAATAGAGGTTTTATTTGTTTTGGTTAACTTTAAAGATGAAAAGCTATAGGAAGTGTTTTTTGAAAATTTATTGTTTTACGATTAATGTGTCATTTTTCTGCTTATTTAGTTAATAAATTGTAAGTTCACCAACTAGTAGAGGTTTTTGCTTGTTAATAAGAAACTTAAAGATGTAACTTAGTTCTGCAATACAGAAGATATGCTGAGTGATGTTTTATCGGGAGTTTAAGCCTTCTCGAGATATAAAATTCAAATCACTGCTGCGAAGATTTTCCTTACCACCAATGGAATAAATCATGAAAAGAACTTTTTTATCATTTTTATAGCAAACAAGCATCTTAAATTATAAAACAAAAACTTGAAGCAGCTAGTATTGCCTTTGAAAATGAAGATTCACTATTAACTCTAGTAACGATGTACGAGTCATTTTATGAAAATTAAAAATTAAATGTAATACTGTCTGGCTTGTGTCCGTAATCGGTAGGTTTAGTTTTTGCATATTTTGGAGTGTGTAGGCAATAAGTCAACCCACACATGTGCTTGCAGACATTTGGATTTAATGTGCTTTACATTTAACCAACATATCACTTAGCAATACATATAGGCTCTAAAAATATGAATATCGGACATTTAATTTTTTTCTCGTAAAATTTCCACAACAGACTTGTTGTGGTTCATCTCAAACTGTGCAGATATTAGTGATTTAACTTATTTGTAGCGATCTATCTCAAATTGTGGCTATTTTGCAGTGTTTGGGAAAGATAAAATATTTCTAACATCTGTTATGTGCGTTTAAGTACGATTAACATCAGTAAATGGTCGTGGAGAAATAATAACACTTCGTTAATTTCCTCTCATTTCATGTAGCATGTTTCAATTTTCAAGGCACTCTGCTACAACATGTGGAGAAATTTCATCATTTTAAGTTAATATTGCACACCTACAACTTCATAGTCTGTGGAAAAACGAGTCTTAGTGATATTTACTGCCACTTGTATTCAAGCAGCTGCTGTGGATAGCAGAAAATGTAAACACGCTTTTGTTTGTTGCGTATATACTGTAGCAAATTTATACATTAAAATCAAACTTAGGTTTTTGTTGCTGGCCATACACAAAATGAAGGAGCTTGTGCTCACTTTTTAATTGAAAATTCTGTGAAACGATAAATGAAACTAGGCCCCATTTATCTGCGACTTCAAAATATATTGTTACGTGCGTACGGGTTCGTTATATATTGAATGCACAAGTCGTTAAAAAGTTAATAAAAATTTATTCTTTCCACAAGAAATAAATTAAAATGCTGAAATATTTCTTCACAGATCTTCGCACAATATCACAATATCTCAAACGTTTAGCAAAAACTCAGTTCAAAACAGATAAAATAATTCTATCTCACAGCGAAACCGCTACAATCAATACAGCATTAAGTAAACAAACAGCAGTTCGCTTTTTACAGCTACAAGTATAACAGTAACAACAACAACAACAACTGAGATGAGGTGTTTCAACTCGGCTTTTATAAGCTTTTAAATTATCAGTAGAACAATCAATTATCAGTAAACAATCACGATATTTCTAGATTTTTCTGGATGGCAACAGTAATTACGAGATATTTATTTATTAAGCATTAAATGCACGCGCTCTTTTATTTTTATTGTTATTTTTTTTCGACGTAGCTTTCTCTTCAAAAATCGTCTGCGTTGCACGGGGAAATAAAAAGGATTTTTAATTACAATTCTAAATAAATAACCAAATAAATGTGAAATTCGTAACAATATCTTTAATTAGAGCGGAAAAAGGGCGTTCTTTGGAATTTTTAAAAACGGGACATGACAGCTTTACTGGTGTAAATGATCTCACAGATTAGATATGTCAAAATTTTATTGTAAATTTAAAAGTCACATCGAACATTCAACGAGATTTCTGCCCTGAAAGTAAAAAGCAATAATAAATGGATACTTTATTTCATAAGACATCTTTTAAAATATAGATTTTAAAATTGTCAAAATCTCCAGTCGTACGAAACGTTTGCTATCCTTCGAGGGAGCAGCACTGTAACACGCTTACAATAATTCTCTTGCAATATTTGAGAACTACTAAACTTAGTCGTCATCGATGTAGTACCAAAGAATTATTCAGCATTTTAGGACAATCTAGAATTTGAATTATACATATAGGTTCTGTTTTGAAACTGATATACAAATAAGTTATTCACTAGAAATTGTTGACATTCCCTTGTATTTTGATTACCAATATAGCATTGAAACATTAAGAAGGTCATTTCAAAATTTTGCAATATATGTCGCGATAAGGTAACATCGTTTATAAAACGTAATCTCTTATCTCTCAATATAGTTCAACATAACGTGAAAAAAAGTTAATAAATAAATTACAGCAAATGCGCAATATGTCAAATTTTCTTATTAAATGTTATTAATTTTACTGCATTTTATAAGTATAATTATAACTGAGATCCTGTGAAGCCTTTTAATAATACTTACTCTTTAATTCACTTACTAAGTATGTGAGTCCTACATTTAAAAACCGAAAAAACGTGTAAACTCGTTTATCCGAAATTTTTCGGGCTGTGTCTGTGTTGCAACCCATAAGCAATATCATTAACTCGTATTGTTAGCGTCTTGATGCATCAAATGTTTCATAACTGAAAGCAAGCTAATTTCAACCGAAAATACTTGTCGTATAAACGGAAAACGTTAATACATTAAAAAAATAAATTATGTTTATAAAGTGTGACTTTTCAGACATATTCTTTTCATTTTATTTACTATTAAACTTAAGTCCAGTCTTCTGTACTGATAAATAAAAATAAAAATTTTCTTATAAGTCTTTCTGAAAAAAGGTTTGGCAAATCGGAAAAGGAATTTTAAACTCAGAAATCTGTCAAGAGAAAAAGTATATAAACTTTAATTTTGAATATTTGCTTTTGTTATGCTCCTAGACAAAGAAAAAAGCAAATTATGTTTTAAAGGCCGAAAGCATCTTTATTTTATATTTTAAAATAAAAACAATATTCCTCTAGTATATTTCTTTTACCGTTGGAATCCTAAGCATTAGTTCTTCTTTTCTTTAACAGTCTCAAAAACACTAGATATTTCGTTTTTATTTACTTGTCGGTAAATTTTATATTCATTCTGAAAATATTGCCATTTACACAGTCCAGTCACATTAATGTGACCACCACGTACTTTCCATGACAGAGTTAAATAACCAATCACAGAAGGCAGGTGGCAGCACAGTGCAGTTGAGCGTATATAAAGGGTGTGTGAGGGCTTCGGAAAACATTTCAATCGTTGGCGTAATGCAGAAACGAAGCGATTTATCCGACTTCCAAAAGGGCATGATCATTGGCTTTCGGGCCAAGCGTGGAAGCATTTCCGAAACGGCTGAGTTTGTGAACTGTTCGCGTGCCGCCGTGGTAAAAGTGTACCGTGCATGGCAAAATGGGACTGTCCAAAATCAGCGACGTGGCAAATGTGGTGCACCACGGGCCATAGATGACAGAGGCGAACGACGGTTGCGGAGATGCGTTCGGGCAGATAGACGGGCTACCGTTGAGCAACTGACCACCAAAATGAACCAAGGGGCTACCAAAAGTGTCTCCCAAAGTACTATTCAGCGAACATTGCTGCGTCTGGGCCTCCGAAGCAGACGCCTGGTTCGTGCACCTATGCTGACTGCTGTTCATCGACGGCGAAGGCTAGAATTTGCACGCCAGTACAGCAGCTGGACGTCCACTGAGTGGCGACAGGTTGCGTTTTCGGATGAATCGCGTTTTATGCTCCATCGGACAGATGGACGTTGGCGTATAAGGCGTGAAACCTCTGAAAGGAACCACCCTGCAACCATTGCCGGAACGGTCCAAGCTGGAGGCGGGAGCATTATGGTCTGGGGAATGTTTTCCTGGCATTCTCTAGGTTCACTGATCATTGTGGAAGGCACAATGGATCAATACAAGTACGCATCTGTCCTTGCGGACCATGTTCACCCCTACATGCGCATTGTTTTTCCTCAGGATGATGGCATCTTCCAGCAGGACAATGCGAGGTGCCATACAGCTGCCAGTGTACGTGCGTGGTTCGAAGAGCACCAGGATGAGTTTACCGTCCTCCCCTGGCCAGCAAACTCACCTGACTTAAACCCAATCGAGCATCTGTGGGACCATCTCGATCGAGTTGTTCGCGCCATGGATCCTCAACCGCGTAATCTAGCGCAGCTGGCCACGGCATTAGAGTCGGCATGGCTCAACATCCCAGAGAACACCTTCAGGGACCTATGTGACTCTCTTCCTGCACGTCTCGCAGCAGTCCGCTCTGCGAAAGGTGGTTATTCTGGCTTTTGACAGATGGTCACATTAATGTGACTGGACTGTGTATTTCTGTTAAAGTCTTTTTCCGCTAAAATGGGCTTGACATCCTTATAAGCACAGTTTTGAGTCACAAGATAGACTGGATTTCTTATTTAATAGCTTTTTTGCTTTAAAAAAATTGCGGATCAAACATATTTTTAAAAACTGTCTAAAAATTATGTTAATTTTATATGCTATGTTATCATTCTGTTGATGTATAGCATATAAATTATTATTATGCAATTAGCTAGCGTGCATGGCGGCATTTACATTCACATGTTGAGCCGTTATGTTTGTTTATCACGTAAAAGAAATTTCTCAGATGACTTTTTGAACTGTAGTAATGATTTCATTGATATTTATTTTGGATGGAATCAAAATTTGATGGTTCTAGGGAGCGTTGTTTTATCACAATGCGATAAACATACATACATTTATTCAGATTCTTCATTATTTAATTTCTTTAAATACATAATACAGGGCTGTAATACTTGGTGGCAACAATTTGAAAAGTGAACCAACGTAAAATGCCAAAGCGAAATTAAAAATTGGAAATGGAGAAATTGCCCCTTTGGACTAAAAGAAAAAATAAAAAATGAAGAGAAAGTATAGGAATTTGGTTCCATCAATGCAAAGAAATTTTCAGTAAGAGTTTTATGACCGTCACTGAATTCTTTTACAGTGGGAAATTAAAAATAAGAAGAACGCGAAAATTGTTAAAATCAAGTCAGCGTACTCTGGACAGAAAGCCGGGATAAAGGTTTCATTTCTTTACTTTCATTTTCTTTCATTTTTTCAATGACTTTCAAAGAGTGAAACTTCATCAAGACAAACAAACAGGTCATCCCTAGAAAAGTACCCTTTAATTCCTTGAAAAAATTAAAACTGTTACAGGTATTCAATATATAACTTTCCAACATATTCCTACAAAATTTCCTGAGTTTCATCTTTTGTCTCTTGAAAAGCGTTCTTTCTATGTGTAAAACCATCCCGATTGATGGACTTTGGAAAGTAGAGGAAACGTCATGGAAATCAATATCTCTGGAAATTTACAAAAAGCTTTTCTATTATGGAAATCACAATTCAGACTTAGAGCCCAGGAAAATGGTTATCAGATGAAACATTCTAAAACATATCCTATTCGATTTAAACACGGATTAAACGGCCCAAAAATCGTTCTAAAAGTATTTAAATACCATCTGTATTTCAATTGTCTTAATTTCTCCTCTTCTCGAATGAATTAACGCCTGTTTTCAGTGATGATATAGCTAAATTACCGTTTGGTGTGGCCACTCTGGAAGAATGCTTAATGGGTGAAATAAGCATTCTTGCTTAACGTTTACTCCTTAAGCATGAATTAGCTACAAAAAATCGAGCAGGGCGCTATAATGCAAAACGTGTTAAAATGACAACTTGAAATACAAATACACGCGTGCTAAAAGAATGAGCAACAAATTTTGGAAAAGAAAAGGAACGAATGTAAAAACGAGATTTAAACATACAGTGTTACTTATGAGGTAGAAATTGCATCGCTGAGCGCAAACAGGCAACCGAAATTAGCATAAAACGCAATCTCGCAGTCACACCACAACGCCTTAAGAAAAGGGCATGCCGGACCTATGCGTCAGTTCGCAAGTAGCGAGAGTTCCGCGGAATCCGAGGTAACCAAAGCGGAGAGCATTAAGGAAGACACCTTTTAGACGATAAAATACGTTGGAGAGCTTCCGGGATGTTGCGTGCTGATGTAAGACAATCCGCTGCTGCGAGAGAGTTGAATGTGCATCGTAGTGTCATCAATAGGCTATGGAATCGTTACCAAAGGCATCACAACTCCTGTAAAAGACGTGGGACTGGACGTCGAAGGATCACCACAACGGTGGATGATCGCTATCTGTTGCAATGTATAAGGCGCCATAGATCACTAACAGCACGGCAGCTGACGTTGCATTTCTCCTGCGGCAGGACGGCCCATATCCCGCCAAGCTATATCACGTCGTCTGCATAGAGGTGGACTGTGCTCGCAGACCTGTAATTTGTGTTCCTTTGTTCCCATCCCATATCAAAGCGCGGGTGAAAATCGCAGTTGGACACCAGAGCAGTGAAGCCACGTACTCTTTACGGATGAGTATCGATTTAATGTCCAGAATGATTCCCGAAAGGCAATGATATGGCGAGAGCCAGGGATACGCCATTGGGCGCGAAACATCGTCGAAAATTACCAGTGTAGAGGAAGAGGTTTACTTGTATATGCTGGGATAGCAACAAACGGCTGCACTGATTCCTGGTGTTCTTTCACAGCCGTCCGAAATCGCGACGAAATTCTACACCCTGTTCTGCATTTCTTTATCGCTGCAATGAACATCGGCGCGATATTTATGGACGATAATGTCCGCCCACGTAAAGTGCTGAGGAGTTATCTGGAGAGTGAAACCATTGCACATTTGCCGTGACCTGCTAGATCACAGGACCGGAATTCCATACAGTATGTGTGACAATTCTGTGATATTGTGACAATGGGTAGCAGGTCGCAATCTGCAGTCTGCACCCTTCACGAGTTTCGAAATGAATTACTACAGAAATGAACGCTACTGCCACAACAAGCGATAAAAGACTCTATTGCCAGCTTGTAAGGCCGTTGTGAAGCATGCATTTCAAAGTTATATCATACTCGTTATTAGCGTGATGTCCTTTTCATTGCACATTTTTACGACCAATTTGGGCTTACGCCATGTGATGGTCATAATATATATATATGGTTTGTATGTCTTTGCTTTTTGCTATGTGGTCTAGTAATGTCACACGAACCTCTTCGCTCATTTTCACGCATATCCATTAAATAGATGTTTTTATTTCGTGTTTTGTCTTTGTTACTTATTTTATGAGCAACAGTGTCCAGAGATATTATTATAATACAAGACATTAGTTGTTCTTTCAGATGTATTCCAATTTATTTTGAGAAAAAACAAATCATTATTTAACCGAACAGTATGTTATACGTTGTCCGAAGTCACCGTGTCACTTTGAGCCGAACTTTAAAATATTTACTACCACTAGCAGCTGTTTCGTCAATGTTTCTATAACGCAAGGATAGAAAATATGCTGAATTGTTTTAAATATACGAGGGTAAGTTGAAAAATAAGTTTCCCCTGCCGACTGTGGTCAGAGTTGTGTATGAAAGTCAAAAAATAGAATGAGACATTAAAGATATGACATACCTTTATTTTATTATTCTCGTACGAGTACGTTGAGACATTTGTCATATCGCTTGATAAGCTTCAAAAAGTCCTCCAAGAAAAATTCAGGGCTTTGCATATGGAAGAAGCGTTGAACGGTTCTGGGCGAAAGGCGACACAGCAGGAAAACACGCAAGTCACCGATACACCAGCCTGCGCAAAGCGGAGACCAGCCTCTCATTTGAGCCCCGGTAGGTATGGAGAGAAGGTGCGTTTTGAATTCGTGGTCAAAGGAGGAAGTGAGAGCGGTTATCCGCTATGAATGGGCACGTGGAGGATCAGGAACAGAAATTCATAACCGCCTCGTGGAAGTCTATGGGCCAGGTGTGATGTCGAAGCAAATGGTGCGGAGATGGTGTCGCAGATTCAGTGATGGACGTCAGCAAGTGGAGGACATACCGAGAGCTGGACAGACGCGCACGGCCACTACAAATGCAAATGTCAGGAAGGTGGATGACATGATTAGAGCGAATCGGCGTCGATGAAGTAGCGGAAGAACATGGAATCTCACATGAGTGAGCTGAAAACATCATCCATGACATTCTTCGATACAGAAAAGTGTCAGCACGATGGGTGCCCCGAGAATTGACCTCGACACACAAGGAACAACACATGGGAGTCAGCCTGGGACATCTCGTGCGTTACCATGAAGATGGCAATGACTTTCTGTTTCGGATTGTGACGGGGGATGAAACGTGTGTCCACCATTTCACGCCAGAATCGAAGGCCGCATCTATGGAGTGGAAATATCCATCATCACCTGTTCGAAAGAAGTCCAAGACAACTCCCTCTGCAGGTAAAGTGCTCCTCACAGTTTTCTGGGACGGTCTCACAATTTTCTTCCATATGCAAAGCCCTGATTTTTTCCTGGAGGGCTTTTTGAAGCTTATCAAGCGATATGACAAATGTCTCAATGTACTTGGTACCTATGTGGAAAAATAAAGGTATGTCATATCTTTGATGTCTCATTCTATTTTTTGACTTTCATACACAACTCTGACCACAGTCGACAGGGGAAACTCATTTTTCAACTTACCCTCGTAGAATCAGTGCAAATAACAGCTATACAGTAAGAAATGTTATTCATATTACCTCTGTTTTCCTGTGTGTAGTATATTTTTTAGTCAATATTTATATCAGTCCAGTGATATACGGGCCTTACGCAGATTCCTTTTCTGAAACAAAGAAATCTTTCACTTCAAGAATATATCTATTATTTGAATAAGATTTTTCTTGCGCATGAAAATATTTAAAGCAGGTTTATATATTTACTTTAAAGTAGATTTACATATGTATTTACAACATTAAAAAAATTAGATATCACGAATATCGATTAAGTCAAGATGTTTAG
>KK115142.1:266154-338394 GCA_000611955.2 Stegodyphus mimosarum
TGAACTGTGTTTTCATGAACAATTATTTCTTCGAAGTAAAAGAGAAAATTAAAATATTTCCTTTAACAACAGACTATTAACTGTCTTGTTTGAAAAATGTTAGTTAGGTTCGAAACATCTTCCTAAAGTGCATTTCCAATTTAATATTTTCAGCCCTTATTAAATAAAGGCATCCATTATTTGCTTCTTGTAGTTCTCAAATCCAGCAGAACTGTACGTTTATCACTTACCAATGTAAAATTTTACAATAATTATCAATGTACTATTTTTATTTATTTTTCATATCTTTACTTATTTTTATGTAATAAAATAAAATTTAACTCATCTTCTTACCTGTATAGTTCATTAGTATTATCTTTCATTTTTATAATTTATAAAACATTCATAAGTAAAAAGCAAAAGCGTGTAACACAAAAATGGGAAAAAAATATATGGTCGAATTTCGAAATTTCTGTTAAGCAATTTTTAAAGCTTTCCGCGAAATAAATACTGATGAGAAACGAAATTTATTAAAATTATATTAGATGACATATTAAGTAAATTATTAATTAAATTTTAGTATCGTTAACTTGTTAGTTGACTAAAGAGAGATGCAAAACGTTCTGAAATATGCATACATCTTTTAAGTCTTCGACTTGAAGATTTACCTCCTTAATTGCAGTTTTAATTACGAATAAATTTTTATGTGTTTTCATTTGGCATTGCACTAAATGATTCCGTTGAAATTGCGTCTTTGTAAAATTGCAATTTTTAAGAATTTCAGGACGGTTTTAAATATTCAATGAAATGTTTTGTCGAATAATAAGCAGTTTGAGTAAAAATTAAACTTGAATGCTTTTCTTATGACTTGCTAATTTTAAATAGTAATTTATTCCTCAGAAAGTATTCATCTAGTAAATTAAATTCAGCATTTTGAGCAAAGAAAAGTCAGGACTTATGCTTTACAGTTTTGATTACGCTTTAGAGATTATTGCCTTTAAAGTAGATGAAAATAAATGATTTGAGGATATACCTTATAAAAGGATGTTTAATACATTCATGATGAAGGATAAGCAAAGAGTATTTATACAGAATTAATGAGAGATGATTAAATAATATATGATTTTCCTCAGCTCCAAGTTATTGATTTGTCATCTGTCAGTATGCACCTGCTCAACTCCATCATTTACATATTGATTTATCATTAGTAACTCACAGAGCTCAGTGTCTTAAGATAAATTACTTAGGTATGTGAAATCTTAGTCTTTATTAATTTGTCCTCAGCTTAAATAAATTTCCAAACTAAAAGCTTCACAGTAGTGCGAATTATCTCATTAACGGGAATTAAAGAACATAAAAAAGACAAAAGAAGGTAAAAGCAAATTAAGGCATTTGTTGAGGAATTGCGAATTGTAGATATACAGAGCTAAAGAAAATAAGGATTTCATTCCAATTTGCAAGAATTGTTCCCAAAATTCAGTAATAATAACTAAAGTTTAATGAGTTAAATTTTAGCAGGTTTGTTGTCTAAATACTTGAATGCATCAGAGTACAGAATGATTATGTGCTTAAGGATGCTTCGTAATGGACTTAATACAGAAACTATGTAGGAAACTTACTTATAGAAAACTGACCTTTATTTATTTCGCACATGACAGAAATCACGGAAACATTCATACAGTCAGTCGTTTGTAGAACACAAACCTGGTCAAGCGAGCAATATACACATCCTTATTCATTAGTAAGGATACCCATTAGTAAGGATAATGTGTTGGATACATTTTAAATAGGCGTATATATGTGCACGTTGGAAAAGATATGGCGACGAGCTAAATTCATTAATAAGGAAACATGGGACCATACACCTTCGTTTATAGCTCCCAATCCTTGCTATTAGGTAGTTTATTTCTGATCTCGATGCAAGCTGTCCCTTATTAAATAATCATTAAATTTTCATGGGTTTGGACAGGATGCTTTAACAAAAGATGAACTTTAAACAAACAGGCTCAACTATACATTTCACAGGCTCATGAAATGCTTTATCTCTGACATCACTTATCTTTATAACACACTGCTCAAATTTAAAAAATTACATGCAATAATTATACATCTTCATCACCTTCTAAATACGAAATTCCGCAATAAAATTAGAATAAACGCAGATTTATTTCTGGTGATCAGCGTTCATTCCAACTGTAGTAATATTAACTGTAAAACGTATTTATAGTTCCTTGTAAATATTTCCATCGTCCAAGTTGTTAGAATTAAAAAAAAGTTGATGTGTACGCCACATGGCTTCCTTGTATGAAATGTTAAATTGTACACATTTTTCCTGCATTTCTTTTAAATTAATTGAATTCAATTAAATCTACTTCATCGATAGAGCATAAATCAGAATAGAATAAATATACTCTTTAAAATTCAGTATATTTATTTACCATAGCGACGATCTGCCGCTAGGTTCACTTAACAGCGTTACATCTCATTCATTTTATAACTCAGAATGCACAAAAATTATATTATCTGAAGAATTATCTAATCGTTGCCACACGTTCTATTCAAATACTGTAATAAATCTAAAATGATGTATAAAGGAAATTAAACAAATAAAAAAAAAAGAAAACGTATTTTAGAGACGCTTCAGCGCCGCTTACCGCATACGCTACTCATAAACATTTTCCTCTGTCCAAGTCAGACTGGCGACAGTATTTGCTGCTAATACGAAACACTTATTTCCTCAAATTTCATTAGCGATATATTTCTCATTCAATTGATTCAGATCTCATTTCGGGGCAAGGCAGAAAAGCATAAACACTCAAAATATTTTCATTGAAATTTGAAAGATATAGAAAAACATAAAACACTAAGTAAAGTTAAAACGAATTAAAGTTGAGTAGATTTATATATGGGTTAAGCAATTAAATTAGTCAATTTATTAGTTTAAAGTTAAGCAATTAAATTAGTCATATCAATAATGGGTCATTTAACTCTCTACCTGTTGCAAATTGCGATTAAAATAATATGTTTTACCTGTGTCAAAAATGGCAGAACCACTCACTGACAATCAATTTGTAAGCATGATTAAAAGATGACCTTTTTGAATAGATAAATGTAGTAGCAGAGGAAAAAAATTTAAGTTTTGAGTGGCAAAAAATCAGATGCTGTATAGGTCTGGAGAACAATAAGAATTACAATGAGGCTGAGGATTACGACGAATAGAAAATTGTAATAATTATCCCTGCTGAAGTGACAGTTTTGTTTTATTTTGATTATGCCATGGCACATAAAGGTTCTTTGCCTAGAGAAAGGAATACCTTTGTAGAAAATATTTTAAGAGAAACTAGCTGAAATATATGTTACGTATTCGAAAATCCGGAAACATCCATACAACCAACCGGCTTACCAGAATTCAGACCCTGTATTGAAGTACCAGTATGCAGCGGTTTTGCTGCTCAGCCCTGAAATCTTAAGTAAAGCCGTTTGATATTTAAAGCAACATCCTGATGTTTTTCCTGAAAATCTTTTATTGATAAAAACTGGAATTATTATACGGTAGTTGATACAATTGTAGGACCGAAACTAAAATAAATAACATGCTTTTTCAAAAAGCAAAATTGTCTCATAAAAATGCATTAATGAAAGTTCATAAAATATTACAATTTGCATTTTGGTTGAGTTGTATTTTGGTTGAGTTACCAATTTATTTCATGAACATATTTTTGATAAAATAAATTACATTATGGATTATTTAATAATAGTAGGAAATAAGTAATGTTATTTAGTAAAAAAGGAATTTATAAAATTTTTAATAGCTGTTCATGAGCACTTGTTATTAGAATTTTAAATAAATTAATTACTAAGGAAAGAGAAACTGGAGGGATTTAAAATTTAGTCTCCCTTAAACGAGGTTTTGACTCTCCACGATGATTATGGCCGCAGTTACTTCCGATAATAGAGGTCATACAATGTATTAAATAAAAGTGTGCATTAAATTTATTTATTTAAAATATATGGCGTTTAATGTATTATTTTACTGCTAATATTATTATTACTACATGACCCGAAGTTTAAAATTATGAATGTAAGTGCTTCTTTGTTCGAAAAATGTTTATAAGTTAAGATAGGAAATGCAGTCAGAATATCAAACAGTATAATTTATGAATTTTCCAAAGGAAAAGGAATATGAACATTCTTGATCTTCATCACATATAATTTATCTACTATTCTGGTTACCCTAGAAAATTATCTTTCTTTCCTAGGAATTAGCAATTTCTTGATGCTTTTATACATAATTTTAAAATTTGTCTTATAAGTCGCTTCAAATTCCAAACTTTAAATAAATAATTAAAATAACTGTCTCCTCTTCTGAATAAAAATGGTGCAAATTATCCGAGCTAATTTCTTCTTTAGACACAGAAGCGCAATTCTAGAAGACAGATAAAGAAAGATAAAGAAAGTCCGTGAAAATGGAGAAAAAAATCATAATAATGAAAAAGAAATTCCCCCCCCCTAAATGAATGAATATTTTTTTACATAATATAACAAAGAAATTAACGACGTCTTGCCGTTCAAATGTAATCTATCATGTGTTTTGTAAAGAGAAGAAAATATCTCTTCATAGCTTTTGGATAGGTGAAAGTGTAACGTAATGTATTAAAAACATAGAAAATTGCTTAATTAATTAATATGTATATTTATCCATTCTAATTTTAAAAGATTATAACTTTTTTAATACTTTGTAAAAATTTAAAGCCGTGATAAGAGCTTGATTCCTGAAAACAAGGTTATTAAATTCTTAAATTATAGCAAAATACTCAAGGGTTACGGGGAAAGCCACGAAAGACTCCCTTATGGCAACAACAAATTCTCCTAGACTTGAGTCCTGATCGAATTACCAGCATTTAGCGGCTGACTGAATCCTGCTCCTACGCCAGCAAATTAGTATCAAGATATTTAGGTCATGGCAAAGCATCTGAGGGAAGCTGCTTTCACGGAGGACATGTGAAAGCAAACTGGGTGGTATGAATATTACGAGAGGGATAAAGCCCGAAATCTTGCATTGCAACTAGCCTGTTGGCCGGTCGTGGAACCCGAGTCAGACTGCCAGTATTCAGCGATTTCATCATTCTGTCGCAGGTAGGACTGAGGTCTGAAGGATTAAAGAAAACTGGAGTATTAATAACCGAAAAAGTATCCTAAATTGCAAAAATCTGTAATACACATCACTTAAAAGATTACTTTCCGATCTATCACCTGGCAAAAAACTCGATATTCTACGATGATGAATTTGATTTTTAAATGAGAATGTGTAATTAAAACTCTAAAAAGTTGCATAAGCAATAAATTAAAGTAAGATATGTATACGAAATTTTAGAAAGTGTATAGTGTAGATAATCAAGTTAATTAATGAGCTTACTTAGGTATATTAGCTTTATTATTAAAAATAATAAATTTATTAATAATAAAAAATTTATTAATAATAAACTTACTTTTAGAGGCTTACTTTACGCATATTAGTTTAACAACACAAAAGTTAAAGCTCATTACCCAGAAGGCTGTTATTCAAGAGATCCTGACCGACACAGCGTTTTTCCCTAAACGATGGCTTTGTTAATTTCTTTTGCATTCTTTCAATATAAAACGCCTTTACTCTCTTACAATTTGAATGAGGTACGCAACCATTGCTAATTGAGAAATTAAGAGTATCTGATAGCCTCTTTCAGGTTATCGGTTTACATTGCAACCTTCCTGAACTCGTCCAAATAAGCGTTCTTAAGCAGAATAATATATATTCTACAAAAGAGACCATTTATGTACCTCGCTTTAAATCATCGTGACTTTCCGATTAAAACGAAGGAGAAATAAACTTCATCAGTTATTTGAGCTGAAGTGACGTGCTACTCTTGCATCCGCTACTTTACACTTGACTAGATATTTTCTTGAAAGAGTTTGAATAACATCAAACGAAATGCTCATTTAAGAAAATCGAAATTACCGATTAGTCACTACCTTTATCATATTTCAGTGATGCGCGATTTTTGATGGTACCGAAATATGAAATTTAACAATTCGTTCTGTCTGATAAAATGAAAAACTGTGTAATTTTGTTTTAGATGTTTCAGTTTTTCACTATTAAGTTTATATCCTTTTACGATCAGATTTTTCCTACATTCGTACTTAGTTGCATCTTCAGATGGTTCTCCATCTGACATTGAAGATATGGATTTCGAGAGGTAAAACCACCAAAAGATAAGCTACCCAACCTTTCTTACTGACCTGACCCATTTTAGCTTTTCTCTCAAAATTTATCAAATATGGTCCCACTTCATCCTCTTTTTATCAAACTTTGCTATCATTGTACTATACTATACTATCATTCTATTATATTCGTTGTTGATTCTCTAGCTGCTATTTCTTGATTTTCTAATTTAAGCCGCTTTATTTCTAATTCATGTGCCCTTGCTTCCCGTTCTTTCGTTTCCTGAGCCAGGCGTTCTCGATCAGCAATTACGCGGTTGGGAATTATTTTAAATTCTTCCACATTGTAAAATTGACTTCCCGTGATTATTTTTTAATTTCAGGGACTTTACTAGTGAACAAAACTTCCTCACCTAATTTTTCGGCTACGTCTATTAAAACTAGTGTTCTGCCCTTGACAGGAAAATGAATTTTTTGGAACAGAAAACTGTTGGACAGCATATCAAAATTAATTTTAACTGGGTTTTAGTCAATATTCAAAAATTAAAATCAACTTACTCCATATAGCATTTAAAAATACAAACACCCAATGCAATAAAAATATATGCTTTTCGTTCAATAAAATTCTGCAAGCTTGCTTCTAGTAAAAGTGCTAGAGCAAATAAAAAAAATCAAGCCTCTAACTTGATTCCCACAACAAATTTCTTGATATGGGACTCCAATACAAGAGCTCAAATTTCAAGCGGAAATCTTCTAATATTACGTAATAAATCTGCCACTCCAAGACCAGAGCTCAAATTTATTCACACATTAAAATACTTCTGCAATTTGGGACTCTAATACAAAACCTCAGATTTCAAAACCGAAATATTATAATATTAATGTAATAATTTTGCCACTCTAATACAAGAACTCAAACTTTAAAATAGAAATAGTCTAATATTAACGTACCAAATTTCCCACTCTAATACAAGAGCTCACATTAAAAAAAAACATCCTAATCAGGGTAATCAATTTGACGCTTTAATGCATACGCTCAAACTTAGAATATCGTCCTATTACTCGAACTCAATAATAAGATGTAACGTTTTTATATAAAATGTATTCATAAAAAAAGTATACTTTTATACGTCCTGTATTCCTTTCGTTTTTAAATAACACTGGTTTTACTTTACGATTCCGAATGGTTTCACTTTCCGTTTACCGACTAACAACATATATACTCTGTCTGTAATAAAGTCTATATATGTCTAATATATGTCTGTAATAAAGTTTTTAAAGATATTTCACCATTTTTATCGAACAGCAGACCTTATTATTTAAACTTACAGAAAAACTGAAAACATTTCAAGCGAATGCACCTTTAAGAGAGGAAAATGAGCGAAGTTTTTTTTTTTTTTTACATTTCTTAGCCGTTGAGAAGGAATTTTTAAGAGAAATAGATTCGTATTCATGCTATATATTCGGAAAACCGCAAAACTCCCGTAAAGCTTGCCTGCAGATTGATCCCGGGTCGAACTACTAGTGTTCAGATGATGATGATCGCTTGATCGCTAATGAGCACTTAATAAGGAGGACCTCTTCATTTTTTATGATATTCTATCTTTAGACAAAGCCATGTGCTGCTTGAATGTCAACAATGAAGATTTAACTGAGGCGTGATTAGAGTACAGCTCGGCACAAAGGAACTGGAATGACTTGTGAAACAGCAACAAAAGACGATTGCTGTAGAAATGTTTTCAGAGGAAGATAAAGGAAGGAAACAGAATCGAAGTTCTTTGTTCCGCCTCAGGCAACCGGGCTGGCTACGTGATTGGTTTCTCCATGGATAACTTGAAAACAAGGAAAGTTCTTTTTTCACGAAGTCATTTCTGCCCTTAGACAGACAGCCTTTGCGCGCTTTGCATTATTCGAATAACCTAAGCAAGTACTGTTCTACAAAATTTGTGCTATAATAGGGAGTATGATTTAAAGTTTCATGGCATGATAAGTAGTAACAAGCAACAGCATAAACCTTTCCAAGACTATGAAATATCTTACTTTAGAAAATTTAAAAACATTAAAAAAAAGAAAACGAATTTTATCAAATAAATTTTTAACGAGACTGCAGTCCAGTGAATCCCAAGTACAGTCGAGTGGCTCTAAACATTAATGGAAAGAGAAAAGTTAGGTTAAGTTACTTGATTACGACAAGCAATTCAAGGGGTATCTGCTTATAGGAGAAAGATCCCTTCATGGAGCACGTTTTAAAGGAATCTCGCTCGTATCCACATTACACATGGGAAAAACACGAAACCTCTCATGCAGCCGACCCGTTCGCCCGAGATACTATTCCAAATCGAACCACGATTGTTTAACAACTTCACCTTTGCGCTTCTGGGGCGATGAAGAAGAAGAAAAGCCCCAGAAAGACAGTTACCTCATATTCCTACAGAAAGGGCTTGCCATCCAAACAATAATGTCTTTTCCCTTTCCCCCTTTTACCATCTTTCATGTATACCGTCAGATCTCCTTTCTATATATGCAGGGCGAAATTAAATTACGTTTTCCTTTCTATTTTATGTCTGGTACTGTGTTTTATGTATTTAGTTCTTTGTCATTAAACCTAAGACAGTCTTATATTTAATGATTTCCATTGGTTTTGTGTTACCAACATGTGAACAATGCACACTTGTAAAAGATGAAAAATGCAATCGTTTGTGATCCAGAAAGCCATTACAACAGCTATCCCCTTCCTTTAACGACTGTCTCCATACTGTGGAAATTGTAAAAGCATACTAAGACCATGGTTGTGTTCGTAGTTAAATTTTTAAATTTATACATTTATTTATTGGTTTAGCATTTGATTTGCACATTGCATTGATTTCCCTTAGTTATAATAAGTACGGCTTACTCCCCAGGGATTGTACTGCTGGGACATGCAGTCATTGGGAAGGAGACAATGCTACGAATTTTGTACATATGTAAATATTTTTAGTGAAATCATGTGTAACACTGTAGTATTCCTTTTTTTTATACCGTAACATAAAAATCTAAAAAAGTGAAGCTTTGTCGGAAATGTAAGAATACAGGTGCAACTCTATTTAACATTCAGTGTATTGTTATCTCGCTAAATTGATGATATATTTCCAAGCTGGCGATGGTTTTGGTCAATAAATTTTGTCTCCAAATTTGGCGAGAAATCGCCAAAGTTACCAAACTTGGCGACCATCTGGCGACATTTGGGTTCGCTCCCTGTATAACTGCAATGGGTATTGTAATTGATGCTATGTATAGCTGTTTCGCATCCGGCGCTCATCTGTCTTCCAGTAATTTCGAGAAATGGAAGCTAGAAATCCCTCGGCGGCCGAGAGAAATCTGTATAAGACAAGGGACAGTATCTGTTTCTGAGTTGTTGTTTAGTTCAACTTGATTTCGGAGTATTGAGATATCTCCATAGTAGCTTCGCCTCTTTAGATGCGCTTTGCACTGCGTTGTATTTAAAGTCTCAGTAATTTGAGGTATAATTGCTGATTGTACACTGTGATACTGTGATAAATTGTAAAATTATCGTTATGGGATGTTGAAGAACTAAGAAGTGTTTCTTTTGGTAAAATAAATTTTATTAAATTCTCATTGGTTCTGTTCGCATTCAATCTCTTACGAACCTGTACGCAAGCGACAATGTATATGTATGTCGCTTGCGTACGGGTATGTAGCATTAAATTGTATGGACATGTATTACTTATGAGATTATATGTAAACTATGGAAAACTACATAAAAAGAAGGAAACCTGAGAGGGAATTTAAAATCGAATGATTCAAGGAAATATTTGAAATGGTTCAATGAAATTTTAGTATTTACTGTCATGATGAACATGGAAATAATGAATGTTAGTGGGAAAAAATGAGCTAGTAATTGGAAAGTGAATTTTTTAAAACAGCATTTATATAGACACTGTAACAAAATTTAATTAACAAAATTTTTATGTGGACAGTGTGAAAAAATTTAGACGAAACATCCCTTGGTACAGGCTACAGGATTATTATTAAATGTGACCTGGGTTGAACGCTAAAAAACTCCTTTCGTGAGCAAGTGAAAAAAATTATTTTATAATTTATTACTAACAATTGAAATGAACATATAGGTATATTCTGTCTTCCATATAAATGATCAATTGGTAAAATGGATTACAATTTCAGAAAATTGACGAAGTAAGAGGTATGCTCTCAAGGTTTTAGAAAATAATAATTTCATGGTAAAAACCGATATGATAAAAGAACTGAAGGCATCTAATTTTCGAACTTTAAATTTCGATAGAAGTACGACATTTCTAACAACAAATGTTTAATATGATACTTCAAATTTTGATGTACTTCAAATTTTGGTGTCAGCAGAATACTCAGTATAAAACCCGCTTTCGTTGAAATAGTTCAAATAAAAAAATTTTATGCTTTTCCAATTGTTTCTGCAATAAAAAATTTTAAGGAGAAAAACAATTGTTTACTAAAAAAAGTGTATTTGCTTTTGATCGAGCAGCTGTTAAGCTAGATAAGATTAATAGAGAAACATATAAACTAACAGAAAATATAACGCAGATACCAGCTCATCTAACCGCTGTCCGCTCTGTACATAAAAATTATTCTGGGTATTATTATGTGGTCACATTAATGTACCTCAACTGTGTAATTCACTTATGATGCTGCAACTTAAAATGATATAAGAATAAAATTAAAATTACGGTCATTCTTTGAGGCATTTTAAAAGCAGTAAATGTTATGTGTATAACAGGATGCAACCACTTTTATCGGACTTCCTATTACAAAGAATGTACAGTAGCATAAAAACTGTATTTTTATTTTTTATTTGCAAACAAATCAGACAGAATAAAAAATTAAATTTGAGGGAGGCAGTCGAAAAACAGTAGTCCCTCTCTCTTTTAATACCACCATCATGCATACAAATAGCTATGCACCGTCAGGCATAGATTTGGCATATTTTAACACCTAAAGGCACAGATTGTACTGAAATAGTGTTTACAATGAATAGCATATGCAATACGTTTATAATTTATTCTTTCCAGCTGAAATAATTTAAATATTCGGGACAATGTGATAACGCGACAGTATCAGAGATATTCCTGGGCATTAATTCATGTTCATCAGATCCACAAAAAACAGTCAAAATGCATAAATAAAAACTACTGTGCAATTACAGATGCCAGTTGCGTTTATAAAAGCCTCACCAATGTTTCAGTCGAAAAGGTTACTGAACACCGATAGATGATTCCAATTTGGTTGCCGGCAAATTGAAATGCCTGATTGAAATTCTTATAGTTCATCAAAAGCAACACGCATACAACCGAATTTTCCTTGAAAACGCCTTTTCAAGTATTCCCATCAAGCAGATATAGTTCGCGTAATTTATTGAAAAAAATACTCAAGCAGAATTAGAAATATGCTTCAACTCTTTCAGATAATATTAGTTACACTAATTATGAAATAAAAGGGGATGTAAACTATATTCCACGATTTTTAATATATTTTTTAGTTCAAATTTTCGAACAAAAAAAGCAGTGAATACTTAAGGACGAAACGTCGTTTTTCTCTTAGATATCTGTTGATTAACACAGTGTTAAGTATTTTATTATGATAAAGTTGAGAAATTACCCTATGATCACTGTTCATAAACTACACGACTTCATATCAGCGATCGCGGAGTTAATTTAAATTTAATATATTCTCATACATATAGTCCCTCATACAAAAAAATCATGTAATCTTAGGTAATTTTTGCAAAGCTGGAGGCAAATAATAAAATATCAGAAAATATATTTTCGTATTTATGAAGTACTCAATAAACTGGTATTTACATAGTAAACTAGTAAAAACCAATTTTGAGTTGAAATTTAAAATCTTATGTTCTTTTATTCTATGTCATACAATCCCTTATATTGAAGTGACATGTTTTAAACCTCTTTTTAATCAATTTATAGTACGAATGCTAATAATGATATTATTCATAGCAAAGGGATCTTAAAAATTGTTCCTATGGGAAGGTTTTAAATTTGATTGAACTGAGGTAATTAATTTTTATCTCTAATTACGCAATATTGCCTCCCACTGAAAATTATCCATACCAGTTCTCAACATATGTTGTGCCAGGCCTCCTTTCTGCATTACTAGATCATTCACCCGCCCTCTCCTTTCCTTTCCAAAACTCGAAAAATATATATACACATTTATTTAGATATATATTATTTTTAATGCAATTTATAAATTAAATAATAAATATATAGAAAACTCTGATAAATACTAAGACTTGAATAAAACTACTTTTTATATTCATAAACTAAAACTAAATACGTAATAGTTAAACAAGATACTGACAGCATTCACTTCTCTGAAGCTTTGAAATTCCCCTTTCACCTCGGTTGAGAACCCCTAATCTATATTGTTGCGTTATACGGGTTCGTGGATTTGAGAGTATCCGATGAAAACACGATGCAGAACAATAAAAAGCACAATTTATTTACAAGAATCACTATTTACAGCACAGTTCCAAAATTTCCTTTAAAAGGGTCGAAAGTCTACAATAAATACGCTGAAACCATCAGCAACACAGCTTCAAGCTGTAACTGTAAAGGTAGCTTCACGGCAACACTAAACTTATAATAAACACCGTGGAACAATCACCAATACACTGTCAAGCTATACTGTAAAGGTAGTTTCACGGCAAAGCACTATCTCGATCGCTTTCCGTTCACAAATCTCTCGCGTAGCTTAGCACTCACAGTCAGCAGCTATTCTCGCACTTCTCACAACTAATCACACTGCTTCACAATCTACTCGCAACAACTAATCACTCTTTCACAATCTTCACAATCTGCCTGCTCTCAAAAACGCAAGGGTTTATATAGCTTTTCTTTAAGTTCCACACGTTTCGAGAAATATCTCGACAGGAAGTTATTCTAGAAGCTTCCCGATTGGACCATGGTATATCGCCAATTTGGTCGCCAAATGGGCAATAAAGTCGCCAATCTGGCAACCCTACCATACACTATTTTATGGCAACCCTAGTGCTATGCCGGAAAGCTTACATACAGGCGCAACCGCCGAATTTTTCGCAAC
Source organism: Stegodyphus mimosarum (assembly GCA_000611955.2). Taxonomy (NCBI): domain Eukaryota; kingdom Metazoa; phylum Arthropoda; class Arachnida; order Araneae; family Eresidae; genus Stegodyphus; species Stegodyphus mimosarum. Next base: position 279,442 of record KK115142.1, read on the forward strand.
AATATGTTTCGATGCTAACTGAAAAATTAAGTAAATAAAAGACATAACATGTGCATAACCTTTTTGGAGTGCAAAACATTCGGAAAATCCAAAATACTTGTCTCTATATGTGTATTCAAAAGCGATTTTTTTCACCCATACACCTTCCTTTCATGGCAATTATGACAGCTTAGATTTATGACGCGGAGATAGAAAACAAAATTTAAAGAGAGGAAGGATAAAATACTCGATTATTTGCTTCTTTAAAGAGTGAAAACAAAATGTAAATAATGCCTTAATTATGTTAATAATGTAATGTAACGTAACATAAATTATCCTCGTATTGAAATCTTAATACTTTAATAGAAATGTTTTCTTTGGAATCAAACATTTTAAATGAACAACTGTTTATAGAATATAATAATAATCTCCGTTGCCGAAGACGCTATGAAATTTATATTTGTGTAAATCAAAGTTATGATTATTTAAAGGAGAGAAAAACTAAATAACATTACATAATAGCTTTACTTTATGTATAAAATCTGCTTCAATTAAAATTATTTTCTCTGAAGTTCTGCTAATCATTGTTGGATAATTATACTAAAATGCTTTGCATTTAATGTTGATACATTAAATACATTGATATGGATATACACGTTAATTTTATATTAGAAGAATTTGAATATCGCTTGAGGGATTTCCTTCTAGGTCAAAATGTTTGAGAAACGTTTATAACTTGAATGTTATATCATTGATTAGTTTCAAAAGAACTTAAAAAGCAATAATCTTGTCGTCTAGAAGTATTTAATACAAAATTCATTAATATATTTAATATAAAAATTAATAATTTAAAATCGTGACAGTTCTAGGGCTAGCATCGTAATTAAACCGTAACTCACAAATGATTTTTCTTAGAGATTATGAAATGTACAGGCAACGTAAGAAAAGGTGATATCGGTCATTTATCCATCAAACAAAAAGCTTTTTATCAGAGAAATGGTTCAAATTTCTTGAAATTATTTTCTTGATAGAAACCAAAGAAAGCTTTCAGGCAGAGTTTAAAATCACTATTCAGTAAAAAGTACGTGTTATAGAAGAGGTTATTCCATAAACTTCTTTTTCTCTTTTATTTACACGAAATGTCTTCGAAGTCTCATTCATCTAACAGTTCAAAATGAAAGAAAACTTTCGTTCGAAACTCTTCGAGTATCTGAAAGTCGAATAATGGGAAAATTGGAACGCCTAAGAGAAGAAGATAAAGAGTGATCTGGAATCCATTGAAAATAGGTTTCTCATATTTCAGTAGTTCTGAAAATTACCTCGATATGAGTTGAGATGCGTAAGCAGCTTTCTTTAATCTCTCTTACTAAAATTTATTTTGTGAAGACACATTCCTCATTTTCCTTTTTATATATTTTTGTAATATGTGTCTCAGTAAATCGTAGCTGGTTCTGTGAAATGATCTGCTTTTTAGGATCAATCAAAGATGTTTCAAAAGAGAGGGAAAATGAAGCTCAGATTGGTTTTATTAAAAAAATGCAACTTAAACAACAGCGTGTGCTTTGATTCGTGAATTTTGAACAAATCTCGAAAGCTTGCATTTGCAGACAATAAACCTATACAGGTTACAGCTATTTAAATAATTAAACTGTGATATTATATCTGTACACCTCGGATTTGAAATCAGTTGGTGCAAAGAAAGAGCTTTTTAAAAATCGAAGGAGCTTAAAATATGTGCATACTAATACAAAAGCATTTGCACAGATCTACAAAAAAGTACAAATAAGCTAATATTTTAATTTTTCACTATTGAGAACGAATTCACGCTCTCTTTCAGGTTTAATTTTAAATTAGAAATTAATATTTAATAGCATGTATATAGTACTATTATTTCTTGGTAAAGCAGAAAAATTTTGTTAAGAAATTAATTTGGGAAAATAAATAACTTTCAATATCCCCATCAAGAAGTAACGAGCATCTACATATGAACAGTGCAGTTTCGAGAAAACAAAAATTTATTTTCCAGCTTACACTGTTAAAACAATCAGAAGCAATAACTCTGAAGTGTCTACTGCGTTATCTGTAATATTTCTTATCAAGCTTACTGTAGATTCACGGAACGAATTTGTAAGTTAGCATCTTAATGAGAGAAGGTTTTCTGTATGTTTCGTTTTGATGCATGAATAGTGAATCGTAGTAGTACCAAATTTTTGAGGGAAATTTAAGAGTTGTAAGTCCTGCAATAAGCAGCAAACCCAGCCAACCAAAAATGGTGGTTGTGCAAGTTTCTTGCATAACCAGTTAAATTTTAAATATCACAAAGTGTAGCTAATGTTAACTAATACACAAGTAGACAAACTGAAAATGTGTAATTTTCTGAACTGGTCAGAATGTTAACTTCAAGGGTTTACATTTAAGAAACTAAATTGTAAATCATGTCAAAATTTTAAAATTTGAGTTGCTTAGCAATCAGGTAGCGTAAATTTCATAATTCCAGCTAAAGTTAAAATAGATAAATTATCTTTTTGACTTGTGAGATATATTATACAATCTTTTCAAATTAACTGGACATAAATTCAATAGTTTTATTAAATACACTGGAGAAATAAATTAAGAGAATTTGCATATATTTATCGAATTGCATGAAAAGAACTGAACTGAAAGAAAAACCACTGATTTTAGATAAAAATGCAAATCTTTTACGGCAAATACGTAACCGTACACGTGTGCGCAGCCAAACCAGCGGAAAAAACAGGCTTTATAAGCGCCTGTAGGGTAAGACGAATTGTGTTCTCTAGCACACGTCGGGGAATTTCTTGGTGTTATCTTGCAGCAATCGGTTAAATTCCCATAGGAACAGTAAAAATGAGTAACCTTAAAGTTTAGATGATGAAATGAGGTGGCGAATTGCGGAGAGGCTAGAGGCAGGTCAATCGCAAGTCGAGATATACAGAGAGTTTAATTTAAAGCCCAGCGTCGTCTGTAACTTATGGAAGCAGTTCCAGAATACTGGATCCATCGAGAGAAAGCCTGGGCAAGGTCGTCCAAGACCCACGACGCCAGAGAAGATCGCTATTTGTCCATTTTAGTGAGGCGTAACAGAGGAGCTACAGCTTCTCAGCTCTCTCGGAACCGGTATGCAGCTACAGGAACCCGTGTAACAAAAGTGACTGTTTGCAAAAGACTGAATGAGAAAGGGTTGTTTCCTAGAATATCGGCTTCTGCGTCCCGCTTACGTCTACGGACAGGAGAGTCCGATCAGCATGGTGCAGGCAGCATAGTGATTGGAGAAGGGAGCAATGGGCGACCGTTCTGTTCACCGACGAGTCCCGTTTTAGCTTAAACACCGACTCTAGCCGTACTTTCATATGCAGAGAGCCAAGGACCCCCTACCTTCCTTTCAATATCCGCGAAATCAACAATTATGGCGGTGTCTGTGTAATGGTCTGGGCAAGCATCATATTGGATGGCCGCACACCTCTCCACGACAGACTCCACATCTTTGACAGAGGCTCTGTGACTGGTGTGAAGTATAGGGTTGAGGTCATGGAGCCCTATGTTCGCCTTTTGCGGGGTGCATTGGGCCCCGAGTTCATCTTACAGGACGATAACGCGAGGCCACATATAGCTTTTCTGGTCGACGAATTTCTCGAGAGTGAGGATATTCGCCGGATGGATTGGCCAGCCAGGTGTCCAGACCTCAACCCTATAGAGCATGTCCGGGACGCTCTGGGGAGCGCAGTTGCAACTCGCAACCCCTCCGAGAACCATCCAGAAAATTAAAACAACGTTCCAGAATGAGTGGGATCAGTTGCCACAGGCATTGATAAACTGTCTTATTTCCAGTATGACATCACGCTGTGATGCCTGTATGGCTGTAAGAGGGGACCATACCCCCTATTACGCCATTTCTTTTGTGTCTTCTGCAACCGCTGTTTCAGACCTTCAGACTCCCATGAGTGCTACACACGAACATGTGTGTTTATTTTGTTTGTATTATATTAATCTATGTTCACACCAACTTTTATTAAATTCTGTCCAGTAGTTCTGGAGATCGTAGATCAAATATGAAAATTCTCTTAATTTATTTCACCAATGTATATACACTTTATTAATCTTCCAAGAGTGTATAAAGTATCATTTATATTTCAAACCAGTTATTTATTTTAGGTTAATGTGTTATCCTATCAGCCTAATTTCCAGCTCCTAGCGAGAATGTAATTTTCTAGCTCGCGCGATATTCAAATGAGGGAGAAAGTAGACGACAATATTTAAATTTTAGAGTATTCAGAGTTTTGGAGGGTAAAATCAGTGCATGTTCTGCCTGCTTGAAGGCAAGTTTGCTAAATTTATTCTCTGGATTAGATTTCTGCGGCTTTGAGTTATTCTTGTTAGTAGGCTTTTTCACGCCGATTTCGATCAGAGGCCAGCTTGAGCGCTAGTCATACTGTGAAGCCATTAGTCTATGCATAGTTTGATTCGTTTTTGTTCATCTATTATCTTATGCAATCCAAACTAGTGGCTTCTGTAAGCACGTGTTCGTGTTGAGTATTGAGTTTTATTTAAGTTAAATAAAGGGTGATTTGCATCCTTCACTTGTCTCTGTGGCGCTTACAAGACATAGTGAAAATTCAGCAACTGTCCTTTAGAGTTCCAGTCTAATTTTATGCTTACTAAGAAGGCCAGAGTCTATAAAGTGAACAAAATACACCAAAATTATTTCTTATAGAAATCTTACAACAAATATGGTGGTTTTATCTTCGTAAAAAATTGTCATTAATCACTTCAAATAAAATTTCAATAAAATTAAATATGTAATTAAATAAATAATTTTAATATAATTAAAATAGATAAATTATCATTTGAATCAGGTTTTAGCCATATTACACAGTCATTTAAAATTAAATGGACTTGAATGCAGTAATTTTGTTTACACTTCGTTAATCTTTCAAGAGTGAACTAAGCAGACCAAAATAATTTTAAACTTATATTTTTAAACTTACAAATATCGGACAACAAATAGAGTGACTTTATCTGCATAAACAAATTATCGCTGGTTGCTACCAGTAAGATGTAATACCTAATTAAGCAGTTTGCCAACTTTTAAACAGAAAACCTTTCAAAGGGATGGGCCAAAAATTTCTGGCAATGGCTTATTATTTGAAATGAGTGTTATCGTCTGATACTTTTAAATTTATTTTTCTTTCAAAGTGTCGCACGTAGACAAGTTGTGGACTGAAGGATATGCTTTTTCGCTTTCTGAAGGAAAATATCCTTGTTCCATATTTCAATACATCGTTAAATCTGCAATATTAAAATTTCTATGTGAAATATAAATCACATTGTTAACCGAAAGCGGAAAGAACTTCAATGATGACGTTTACATTAAACAAAGGTTCCAAACAAATTCCCCCAAAAAAGGCACGCATTGTTTCTAATGCTTAGAAAGTTAAATCGTTGGTAACGAGATAAAATCCGCTGACGCAAAATTCAACTGCAAATTCTTTAATACATGAGTAGCGAAAATGAATAAAACAAAAGAAAAATTTGTGAGTTTAACAAAATGTGAAATAAAAAAATCTGAAAGGTTTCATATTTTAAATTACGCCCAAAGGGACGTGTCCAAAGGGGCTTTATTTATTAAATATCATGTTCTTCGCACTTGAACCATAAAATTCAGTTCAAAAGCAATATCGCAAAATAATTTTAAAATGAGGATATCCTTAGAATTTCCGATACACAGTCTCGCGCGCTGGAGATAAAATTGTTTTTTCTGTAGCACGTTTCCATTGCTCGCTTTGACATTCTTAAGTTTGTTAATGAAAAATTCGTTAAAGTTTTACAAAATATGAAACCGATAATAAAACAAATTCAAAATTTCAAATTTGGGCTTCCAGATACCCATATTCACAGGAGGATTGCGTTATTCAAAATTTGACGAAATTAGGTACCGTTGGTTTATCACAATGCGAGGAACCTACATACATTTATGCAGGTTCTTCATTATTTCTTTAAATATAACACAGGGCAATAATATTTGGTGGCAATAATTTGAAAAGTAAAGCGACGCTTGTAGTGCATCAACGCAAAATGCTAAAACAAAATTACTAGTTCTTCTGGGCAAATTGCCCCTTTGGACTAATAATAAACTGAGATTTACAACTTAAAAAACTTAAATGCATAAGGTTTACAAAATTTCCCGAAGCATGTGGCTCAGATTAGAAAGGTTTGCAGATCCCCGTAAGAAAAATGTTTAGCAGGAGATATATTGTGACCCTTGGGGAAGCATGGATTAAGCTAAATGACTCAAGAAGAAAAAAAATCTTATTAACGATTCTCTTTCAATCGGAGGCGACGCAAAGTCTGTTCTCAGCCCCAACTCTTCTTTCAATCTAGCACATCTTTCATACTATATATATACCACTTTTATCACCGTAACAAAAATGGTTTGATAGCGTTCAGTTAAGCTTTTAGGAAACTGCAGTAGCAATAAAATGTTTAGCTATTTGTGTCAATCGTTACTTTGAATTATTTTATTATTTTGCTATTTCTGTTATACTATTTTTAATATTGCATTATTTAATAGCCTGCTACTCCATTTTACTGCTTCAACACCTATATGAATGATCAAATGTTATACGAAATGATAAAACTATGTGGTGAATAAATTGTAGATAACTGAATCGTAAACATCAATTCTAGCCACAAATTACTACAGTAACATTAGTAAATCAATTAATAAAGTAAACATTAGAAACTCGAACTTTCTTCTTCTCTTGAAAGTATGGCTATGGTAATTGTTCAGTTACAGATTTTTCAGCGTACTGTAATTATATTATTAAGACCAAGTATTTACGCAATTTCTCAGATATACTGATCACGTCAATTTAAGAAATTTCAGTTACAGTAAAATATTTTAATAACTGAAAATTCTATTTTGGTTCTTAAAGTCAGTATTAAGCTTTCAAAATTCCTATTCGATCCTTATTTATTTATAAAAGTTCTATTAACAACATTATACTCGTTTTTTATATTAAAATTAACCTGCCTACTTTCTTTTGGTAAATCTTGGACCAAACGGTTGAAACTACAGAGTTCTGATGGTTCAGTTTGCTACAAAAAATGTCTCCTGACCTTAATTCTAAATATTTAAAAAACATATACATATATGAAATCTTCTTATGTAATGAGTGAGGAGGAAAACTACCTCCCAAACTTCTGCTGCTAATGATATTTAATCATGTCAAGTTGTTTTGTGATTGTAATGTCTTCGTTTTGAAATGTTGAGTCATTCATTTTACAATAGGTGCCTTTGATTATTTATTGAAAACAATAACAAACATGATTCCCACAAATATTACATATATTGCACGACACAGTACCGGATCAATCTGTACATCCCTTCATATCATCGTCCCGTTCTGTTCTAATTATATTTTCCATCCGTCGCAGAAAACGCCAACAGCAGTTTATCCTTTTAGGGAATTTTAATTGAAATATTTTCCGGCCCTCCACGAAGGCATTATCATAAATTTAAAACCGTACAATAAAATAGCACAGCTTAAAATCTTATAAAATTTTGTAGCATAGAACATAACATCAATACATTGTTGATATGAAGCACATTTTCATCATACTAGCTACTACTATACATTTTATCTTACAAAGTACCGCAAACTAAATGTAAATAGAAAGAAAACAATTATCATCAAACAATAACTAACACAAGTAATAATTTCAATTACCAAAACAAGTACTAAATAGATATCTGACATTTTTTAAAACAATCATTCATCAACATTTCCAAGTTCCAAATGATATAACATTTGGAGAGGCCTTTTTATCACACCTGAAGAAGCTTTCACTGTAATACTTCTTACATTGTTATCACGACCTCTATGCAACTCCGGCACCTTTCCCAGCTTCCACAGCTGTCGAGGTAGTTTGTCATTTCCTATCAAAACTACATCATTTATATTAAAATCAGTACTTACACTAACAGGTTTGAAACAATTTGCACTTTATAATTGGAGAAAATAGTTTCTTCGCCCTCGTCTCCAAAATCATTTAAATTTTTTTCCCGATAAAAATATCTTTTAATTAAAAGCCTTTTGTTATTTGCAATATTTTCTGCAATATGACCAGTCTGGTGCGGTAAGGATGTTAGCCGTTTTGCAGTTAGGAAATGAGCAGGAGTAAGAGGGAATGGCTCTGATGGATCATTGTAAACGTAAGTAAGTGGTCTAGAGGTTTAGAATAGATTATATTTCTGTCAAAATGATTTGTAATTCTTCAAAAGAAAGTAAAACCTTTCCTAGCACTTTTCTCAAAACAACCTTTTGTCATTTTCACCATTCTCTCCCAGTATCCCCGCAAAAAGCTGCTCTTTCGAGAATAAAATGCCATGTTATTCCTTTTGTATCCAAGTAATTTTGTACAGATGGATCACTGATATTTCTATGTAACTTCTTCAATCCTATATCTGCACATTTAATAGGTTTGGCACTGTCAGAGTTTATGGTTCGGCAAATACCTGTTATTGAAACAAAGAGACGAAATTCTAGAAGAAAATGTTCGGTGCTTAGGCTAGAAACAATTTCAAGATGAACTACACGTATGACTGCACAAGTAAACAAGCAGATGTAAACCTTGTCTCCGTCTTTCTTAAACAAAGGTCCAGCAAAGCCAATTAATGTGATTTCAAAAGGATTCGCTTCATGAATTCTGTTTGCTGGTAATAGAGCAATCACTTGAATGCTCTTTATAGCTCTAAATTTTCTGCAAACGAAACAGTTATTCAAGCACGATTTTACAGCTTGTCTGCCTCGGATGTTCCAATAACTTTCTCGAGTTTGAGTGACTGTATATGAAACACCAGTGCGAAGCAACTTCTCATGTTTTCTTTTAATCAGCATTCAGTGACTATAGATTCTCTCGGAATAATCTATGGATGCTCTTCTTGAAATTGAAAATCAGAATGTTCTAATCTACCACCAAAATATATGAGTCCTTCTGCGGTTAGGATCGGTTTCAGACTATATAGTTTGGAATCGCAACTAAGAGATTCCCTTCTTGTCAATTTAATAATCTTTTTCAATCGCACTGCGCTGCATAAAAGGAATCCAAAGGCATTCATCCAAAGGCTTGCACTTTCTTCGGCAGTTAGTGCTCCTTTTAACCTTTCAGAATTCCTTATACAGTTATTAATAAACCGAAGAACGTATGCAGGTTCAAAGAACCTTAGATAAGTCACTGTAATCTGTGCAAATTTAACAAGCCTCCAGTACTTTCAACGTATATTGGTAAAGCAATACAGCTCTGTTTCTCTCCTTTTCTTCTTCAAATGTATCAATATCAGTATTCGATATTTTTTCACTGTTTAGAACATCAAATTCTACTAGCCACGAGCCGGCCTTTCCACCGTGTTTCATCAATTAAGAAACGTGCACTTACACCCCTAGTAAGTTTATCTGCTTTATTGAAATTTCCGTTGCAAAAATTCCAATTCGATAGATTTGTCTTTTCTTTAATTTCCAACATTCTGTTGGGGACAAATTGCTTCCAATCGTTTGCAACACTTCTAATTGAATATAGACATATTGTGGCATCTGTCCACATGAAAATGTCACTTTCTTTCAAAGAAGAAAATGTGGATCGTATATAATGAGACAATCGTGCGGAAATTAAATTCCCAAATAGTTCTAATCGTGGCAAAGGCATTTTCTTCAGTGCGGCTAGACGACATTTTGAAATTATAAAACTTGTCGTACACTTGTCATAGTATCTAATGTTGAAATATGCGACTGCACCATAAGCTTTTGGCTTTCGTCACAGAAAACATGTACTTCCAGCTGCTGAATCTCCAGCTCATCAAAATATGATCGAGGTATGACAAGTCTCTCAGGCCCGATTACTTTATTCCACCACTCCTGAAACATAGTTTCCAATTCTGCTGGTATAGTTTCATCCCATTTTAAGCCCTTTTCCCAAAGAATCTGCACTATCAATTTAATTCTAACACTGAATGGTGTATTTAAACGTAATGGAACAAACAACATGCCACATGATCTTAAAATTATACGTTTTGTTGGTGTCAAATGGATTTAGATCTATCTTCAAAGTTTTCTTACCATTGTCCGAAATTAATCCAAATACCCTTAGTGGTATATGTATTTGATTCGATGGCGTCCGACATTTCATTTGGGTTGCCTTCCACTTTCATTAAGGATCGCTGAACTAGAAGACCATTGCCATAAATTCATGCTTCCTTCACAGAATATGAATTTAGAGTCTGTTTCTAGAGACACGGCTTCTTCAACAGTTGATGTCCCACTTATTAAGTCATCAACATAAAGGTCTTTTAAAGTAGAACAGGCTTCATTGTGTGAATTTTCATATCTCTTCAAGTGGAATCGTATAGTAGCATTCCCCAAATTCTCAATCAATTCTATCATGTTAGGTAATGGAAAACTATCCTCAACTGTTTTCTCATTCAATTTCCTAAAATCTGTTACTAAACGATAACTCCCATCTTGCTTTCTAACCAAAATCACAGGAGCAGAATATGCACTATCACTTTCTTCAATAATTTTTGCCTCTAACAGCTCAGCAATCTGCTTATCTAATTCTTGCCTTAAATAAGGAACTCTGTAAGGTTTCTGTCTGACAGGAATATTGTGTTTTAAATGAATGTTATGTAAAATTGTATCACAACCAGTAAGTTCAGTTACAGAAGAAGCAAAAATGTTTTTGTACTGATCTAAAAGAATCATAAGTTTATGTTTATGTTGTTCAGGTAAATGACTTAAGTCAAACTGACCTCCCCAGGGTTCAAACTGCTCACCAGTCTCAAGAGACGTAGAAAATACTGGATGAATATCAGGTGTTTTAACATTAACAGGTGTCAAGGTGGCTAATTTCATACTTTTGTTAATGTGTACAATATCAGGAGAGAAATTTGCCACTTTAATAAAAAATTCATGTGTACGTTGTTTACTATTGACTGAACGTGCTACACTGAATTTAGCGTGCTGATGGTGAGAAAGAGGTTCAATAAGTACAGAAGGTTGAGAAAAAGGTAAAAGGGAAGTTGAAACTTTTAGAATATTTTCAGAGAAAGGAGGAAGTTTATGCTTTTTCACAGAATAGCAAAAGATATCATTAGTCGAGTTATTTGGTGACATGCAATTAATTGAAGCATCAGCACTTGGCGCAGACATGTGAAGGTGCAAAGGCACCAATATGTGTGGACCTATCAAATTAGATGAACTGAAATCAATACAAAGTTCGTTTAGACTTAAAAAGTGTGTCCCTAAATGTGCACCATATTGATCAGATAAATTATCAATAATGAGAAATTCAGTTTGGAAAATCTGATCCTGAAATTTGACAGGTAACAAAACTTTCTCCTTAACTAACACTTTGTTGCTTGAAATGCCTTTTAAATAAGTTTCACATGTTTCAATTTTTACTTTCTTGCCAAAACATTGCATATACCTAGCATTTAGTAAATTTACAGTAGCTCCTGAATCTAATAAAAATTTGAGTTTATTACCCAAAATTGAGCCATTTACTATAGGAAGAGGTGCTTCACCTAAGGAAACTGAATACACTGAAGGTACCTTCAAAAGGGCTTCATGGGATGAACTGAAGGTGTTGTTCTCCCTACCCCTTACTAGTTTAAATTCTGGTTAAAAACTGGAGCCTGGGGATTTAACTGAATAGTGTTCTTCGAATTAACCTGCCCTGCAACCTGGTGTGCGTTCGGAGTTACTCTAGCATTTCCTAGCTGTTGAGCATTACCATACTGTCTTGGTCTAACATTGTTGTTAGGACCTTGAGATATATTGACCATACAGTTCCTCGCTAAGTGGCCTAATCTATTACATCTATAACAACGAGGGCCAACCTCTCTACTCTTAGCTGTAGACCTAGACATCAATGATTGAACTTGAGTTTGCAGGTTTCCTAACATGTTAGTTAAAGTAACTATGTTTTCCTGTTGTGCTTTGATCGCTGCTGTGAGTTCATCTTTGGAACTATTAGCCTGTGCAGCCTTAACTGTAACACCTGGAATGGAAACTGCATTCACTTGTACAGAGTGAACATTATTAAGCTCATCTGCATGGGTTTTAAACCAAACTTCTTCTTCTGCTATAGCATGTTTTTTAGCTGCTACATATGTTTTGTGGTTTTGTGGTAATAGCAGTCACCTCAAATGTAAATGAAGGCCCTCAAGAAAAACAGACAAGAGCAAATCAAGTCTCTGACTCTCCACAGTGGGAGGAATACTGTTTTACAAGAGAGTGCCTCTATTCTAGCAGCAAACTGCCTAACATTTTCTCTAGGCTTCTGAAAAGCTTGAATTAATGCTCTAATATTAGCATGTAAATTTTGAGCAGTAGCAAATCTGTCCTTTAAAGACTCAACCACAATTTCCAACTTAGTCTCATTCTTGAGACGAGGGTTATTGCGAATAAACGCAGCAGCTTCCCCATCTAATTTTACACGAATAGCAGTCAACTTATCAGAGTCAGCCCAGCCTGCATGTGCTGCAACTGAATTGATTCTGTCCAGAAAATCATTAAGCTGTGTAGTACCTTCTGCCCCAGTAAAAGTGGGAATTGACACCAAGGGGTCAGCCCCCAAAACTGAGATTCTGTTTGCAATATGCTGAGGATTCCGACCCCCAGTTAACGGTTAATTACAGGCATTCTAGTTGCCGCTGGAGTTAAACTCTTCCTTTTTGTAGGCATATTAACCAATTTAACTGATAAATGTGTAACACAATACAATACAACTGAATTAGTTTAAAAAAATAAAACTGGTAATTTGTACAAAAAAATATATAAGCGAAAAAGTGTAGCTTAAATAAACAATTAACAGCACTTTTAACAAGTTCTCATAAAAATATTATACCATAAATATTATACCATGAAATATTATTCATATCAATTATCAACATAAAGAAAATAATACCAGTAATTAATAATTACACTGCCACCACTCTCAGCAAAAGCAGTTTTTAAAATTACACTGGACCAAAAATGATAATTTAGAATACATGGCACCTTTTTCGTGCATACCAGATACAAAATAAAATAGAAATTGCATATAACAAAATTCGCGAGGTCACGGCACCATTTTCTTGTTGGAGTTTTTGTAACTTAATTGTTTAAGTTTTAAAGTTCACTATCACATGAAAGTCAAAATTAGGATAACAATTCTAAATCACATGAATAAGACAAATATTGCATGGGTGTAAAAGTTTGTGACATACATGATAAACAACATATATATTTTAAAACCTGTGTGTTCAAATAAACAGTAAATAGTTACCAGATACTCCAACAGAGTAATTAAGGTTGCGTTGTGTTGAATGTAAGATAAACTATTGGGTTCAGTGTTCTATATTAAAAGTGAAAACATTACAAGAGATGTTAAATTAAATATAGGATTTATTAAGAGATAAACTTACTTAATACAAATTTTACACAGGTGAGGGGGGTGTTAACAAAAGTAAAAATAAAATTTTTCATACCGATTTTGCAATGGTAGGGGTACATGAAGATACGTGGATACAAAATCAGGGCAGTAGACGTCAACAAAAATTTTCTTGGTTTGCCATTTCACTTGCTTTCTATAAGGAGAGAAAAAGAAATAAAATTAGTTATAGAAACGTTTCATCATTTTCGTCGCCCTCCATAGGACCCTACTCTCATCCATTTCTTCCGACATCGTTCTCCCATAACGCAGACAGTTTACTCGTCTGGTGACACCTTGAGTCTTTTTCCTTCTCGCCGTCTGCCAACGTCTCCCTCTCTCTCTCTCTCGTAGCTCGCTCCAAGCCTTTTTCTTCCTTTCGCCAAATACTCGTTTTGGCGATCCGAGATGGTACAAGACAGGCCAATTGCCCGGCAACCCCAGGGGGAAAATGCACGCAGGAAGGTGAAGCAAGGTAGTTCGAACTCCTGAAATTGGCGAAAAATCGCCGATCCTCCAAGGTCATCAACCTGCCAGCAAAGCTAGCCTCGTCTCGGGGTCCCAATCCAGCATGGAAAAAGCCTGCAAGTAAGCAAATCATCCCGTCCCCTCAACCTTGGCGTAGCGTAATGAAAGTTGAAATTACCCTCTCCGGCAGGGTGCAGAAGTTTCACTTGATGACAGAGGCTTCCCAGACCACTGTCTGGCGGGTGAAGAAAGTCGAAAACAAGATCATAAATCTTGATTTCCCAAAAGGCAACGTAAAAAGTTTTCGAAAGAATTAAGGCTTGGTTTTTTTAAAATACTAATTAATACAAGGGCGAAGAAAAGTACTTCAATTAAAATATAATAATCACATAGAAAAATTTCTTAGGTTTTTTAAAACACCAAACACGACCACCATAGTCAGAAAATAAAAAATTGCTTCAATTAAAATATAATAATCACGTAAGAAAAATTCTATGTTTTCCACAACACCAAAACTACCACCATAGTCAGAAAATATGGATCCCAAATTTAGCAGAAAAGGGGGCACATTACAAAACTTAATTAAAACTTTAAACACCAACTTGTGTAAACAAAATTTTTAAAGAGCTTTAAAAAAATTGACCTTAAGTTCAACTTAACAAGAGATTAAACATTAAGCAGACAAGTTAAGAAAAGTATTAACTAAACAAAAATTTTAAATAGTTAACCAAACTACCAAAAGTAAAAGAAGAAAAATTAATTACTCAAGCAACTTAAAATCAGAGTTAACCAAAACAGTCAAGAAAAAAAAAATTAAATTACAACAATTACTTTTCAACAAGGCAAAGAAACTTAAGTTCAACTACAAAATAAAAACAAATTAATAACCTTTAAGTCTGATAGCAGAATTAAGTTAAATCATTACAATTAAGACATTTTAATTCACAACTGAAATATGTAATACATAACAATATATAAGTGTATTTGAATTATAAAGAGTAATCTACAAAAATATTTTACAAGTACCAAACTTTGGATTTCAGGTTAAAAATAAATAAAAAATTTGATTTTTTTTCCTTTTCGCAATATTATTGTTTATGAATGTTTTGATAAATATTTATTAAGCAAAATTTAAAATTTATTTTAAATAACTTTTTATTTTCTAAAAAGTGTTTAATTTTGTCTAAACTATTCGTGGTGCTTCAGCTGTTCTCAGATCATGCATTCGGTGCGTATGCTGTGTAAGTTTGAGACCGCTAACCAATAACATTCTCTTAAAGGATATGTGGAGTTTGATTCTGATCACTTAAATGTCGAGGGACCTAGTGAAATGTTAATCGAATTAATCACTTAGTTCGAAATACCAGGAACTCAAGAAGGGTTAAGCAAGAGACGTGGTCTGTGAAAATGATGTTACAGGACCGCGTATTTAATTTTAAGATTTTTAATACCACAAACATAAGACTAATTCCTTATTCTTAGCTTAAAAATAGCGGAACGAAGTTTCACCCTATTACAGAGGTTATGAACAACAGAACAACATAGAACGATGTGTGTTAGCAGGCGGAACTTAGTACACCTATTAACTTTCGAAGTTGTATCATAATGGCCAAAGTTTGTATGTAAAAATGAGTATCCCCGATTCCTATACTCTAATAGAGTTGCTTATTTTTAGCTTAAGAATGGTAAAATGAACTGCCTGCTGACGATGAGGTGACAATGATTTTTAAGCATCTCTTGTCAGTCACCATGACCTTGAAGATTCCCTTTTTTAATTTATTTTTAAATACAAAATAAAATAGAGTTGCTAATCTAACATTCTGCCGCCAATATTTCCTTTAAAAGCATAATTCAAGAATAACAGTGAATTTATTTCGATAATCGGAGTTTGAGCATTCTTCTCACTTGCTAGCAACGCATTTATAAAGGTCTAGCCTAAAAAAACAATTTTCATTGGAAGAGATTGATTATATATTAAGTAAAAGGACACTATATTTCTGTTGGAAAATTGGAAGCATTCCATGTCGTCAGTTATTTTAAGTAAAAGGCCTTGCTTCTAATCAATCAGTTTCAAAAGAAAGCGAAAGAAGAAAGTTATGCAATTCACAAAAAGTTTTTAAAATTCAGGTTCTTAACAATAATAAGCCTTCAGTGCTTTAAAAAATAGCGTAGAAAAATGCAACGATTTTTTACTATACCACGCCTTTTTGAAAAATGCATGTTTAAATCAATCTTCGTGTAAACAAGTTGCTGTTATGACAATTTTTTTTTTACCTTTCAGGAGGAAATAAGAGTTTTTCTAAAACCGAAGAAAACCAATAATTACTTTTGCGTCGAAAATGAGTACATAAAATATTCATAAAATGTACATAAAATTCGGCATTAAAATCAATGAAAAAATTTAATTCAAATTTTTAAAGATGATTGTAAGAAAAATTAATAATTTATTTACTTTAAAATGAATAAATAATTAAAATTAATGGCTGACTAATGGTAAAAACAGCTTCTGACAACATAATAGACAAATATTGCATTGAAAAGCAAGAAAGTTCCAGATATTGAAAGAATTGAATAGCAAACTTATATAAATAGGTATAGAGTTTAACGATACAGATATTTACTGTTTTATGATTAATTAATAAAAAAACGGTATATTCTAGCAAGCAAATTTCTGCCAATAAAAATTTAACTATATAAACTGAAACGTATTAAATATATTTCGGCCATATTTGTAGCAAGTACCGTTTATGGGCTTTGTGTAAGTAATTTATCACAACCAAAACAGTTTTTTTTCTCTGAAAAATATACAATAGTGTTTTTCTAGCAACACAACAGTATTGACCAATTAAGACCAATTACGCACACGCACACACACACACACACATATATATATATATATGTGTGTGTGTGTGTATGCATCAATTCATCAACAAAGACTTTAAGCAAAAGGAAGCGCAACTCTTGTGAAATAAATAAAATTTTTATATTTTAGTGGTAACTGCAATATCTGATCCTAAGCTATGAATTTGTTCTTTGTCATAACTCTGCTTTATTAAATAATTCTCATGCATTAACCTATAAACATAACTACTTTTTAAATTCCCAAATTCAGAAAAATATAAACTTTAATATAAGCTATTTTGAAATTTTAATAGGCACCTGTTTAAATATTTATCTTTAGATTTTCTTAGAGCAAAAGTTTGAGTTTGGTATTTTAAAAGATGAATTTCGCTTACATATTTTAGGGAAAATATCTATGCTAAAGAAAAGATTTATTTATGTGCTTATGCAGTCCTCTCAGGAAAAACTCAGAAGAAACATTCTTCAGCCAGGACGTAAGGGAACAATCACTTGATCTAAAGGGAGTCATACAGGATACGAAATATGGTGGATTTACCCGTCAAAATATGCCCTCTAGGTACTATCTATCATCTTCCTTGTTGAAATATCTTAAGCTATCTGTCATTTCTATAGACTTGTGAATCCATTTTCAGTAGATTTGTTAGTTTCCTGACATCCTGGTTCATTCGAGTTCGATAACAGGTCACTCACTCGACCAACTTTGGTAAAATAGTTTCGCTAGTGAAGTAAATTTAAACTGCGTGCATTATTATGAAATTAAAAACGCAAACCAGAAAAGCCGACATTTTTCTTGTGTTGGTAAATTTGCAGAATTTATAAATGCCAGACATTTTCTACTTCATCTTTTCTTTAGATGACGATCTGCGATACAGTATATTAATACTGCAAACTGAAAAGAACTACTCGTTTTAAGCACGAACGAATAAACAAGGAAACGAAAATTACTTCTAAGTAAACTTGAATAGAATATCATAGAATATAGCAGAGAAGTTAGCTTTCAGCTAAACAGCATGATGTTCGGTATTTCATGTTAAATTATAACTTTATTTTATAAAGTTAGCTATAAAACAGGTAATTTAGTTTGCTTTAGAAATGCAACAGAACGTTTAGTTCTCAAACTAAGCTGAAACCTTTTAGAATCAAATGTCAGGCGAGAATATGGAATTGTGTAATTATCGCGCATATTTACGAATATTAATATGTAACATAATATATGTTACATATTTATATGTAGAAATATTGTATCATTAAATGAAAAAAATTATCTGTGTAATGAACTGTTAGATATCCTTGACTTTCACAACATTTGCACAATGCTTTCTGGTGGTTAGTTTTGGTTTCGCCATTTGCCCGTCTGCTTGCAAAATGTTTTGTAAATAATGGAAATTCTTATTTGAAATTGCTGCATATTGGCGATTGGGATCATTAAAGTTTAGTTTTAAACATTAAACAAAATTAGGCATATGAAACTAGATAATACTCAATTTTTAGTGGAAAAAATCGTACATTGAAAAACATTTATAATGAAGCTTAATTTTATATTATATTTTAATTTTCTTTTATCTTAGCTATTAGCTTAAGAATTGCTTAAAAGTGTATTTTAACTTTAGTTAGTAGTGATAAACAATTTAAATTAATTCTTTTGTTTTTGCGTTTCGATATATGTACTCATTGCCATCAAAATTTGCGCACCAAGAAAGAGTGGTTAGAATGAAACGAAGCTTTACACATCTAAGTAGTACTTTGATATAGGTAAGTGATTAGAATTTCAAAAAAAAAAAAAAGTAAGCAAATTTTAGTACTTTGTTGAACCACCCCTAGTGCGAATCACGATGCGATACGAACGGGAACTGAGGCATACAAGTCCCGTATGGTTATAAGCTATTTCTCCCGCCTTTCTTCGCATGCCTTCGTGGTGTAGTGGTCTGCATGCTCGACGCGTAACCGAGAGGTCTGTGGTTCAATTCCCGGCGAAGGCGTTGCTCATTTTTCATATCTGATGCTTCCAAAAAAACCTAATGTCTCTACATGGTGTCCTGAGACATCTCGTTCTACAGTTGTTATAAACGCGCCTCTAGTTCGGCCAATCTCGTAGGCTGTCCAACGTGCCGCCCTAAATGAATCCCAGATGTGCTCGATTGGTGACAAATCTGGGGATCGAGCAGGCCAGGTAAGGATGTTAATGTGACTTAGGCAGTCTTGTGAGATATGTGCTGTGTGTGGCTTAGCATTGTCTTGTTGAAAAACAGGCTGCTGGGAACCCTGCCATGAGTGGCAACACATATGGCTGAAGAATGTCATGGATTACCGCTGGCCTGTTATTGTGCCATAGATCAATATTAGGGGTGACCGTGTATCGTAAGAAATGGCACCCCATACCATCACACCAACTGTGGGAATGGTGTGTCGCTTTAAAGCGAAGGCAGGATTGAGGCGTTCACCACGGAGCCTCCACACACGAACACGATTGTCATCACTGGTCAAATTGAATCTAAATTCGTCACTGAAGACGACCTAGTTCTATTCTGTTAAATGCCAATCCTGCCGTGCGCGACACCACTTCAAACGGAGGCGTCGGAGGGTGGGTGTCATTGGCAACACGTAATGGGCGCCGCGATACCAGATGTCCTTCAACCAGGCGCCTTGCGATGGTTTGGGAAGACACGGGGGCCCGTAATGAAGCTGCTGCCTGTGTCTGGATAGCGGCCAGTTCGCTCTACGTGTGCGTGTCGTATGATGGGACAGTCTTCTCGATGGCTGGTATTTCGAGGGCGTCCTGAGCCCTCGAAACACCAGAAAAGCGTGTAAAGGACGCATGCTCTGTCCACTCGTTTCAACACCTCCTCATAATAAAATCAGAACGGCCTACCTGACGAGCTAGTCGTCGAGCTGACCACCCAGCTTCCATCATCCCGATAATGTTTTTCCTCTCGAACTCTGACAGCTGCTGATATTGGCTTCGATGGCGGCGTAACGGCATGTCTACCTCAGCTCTTCCTTAGCAAAGGATTAAGTACACTCAAACAAGCTCTGCTTACCTGTTTTTATAGTGGCATTACACACTTTCTAGTGGCATTACACAATGCGCGATAACGCTGGATTTCTAATCACTTGCATATCTACCCGAAATGTACCTTCATGACAAGTTTCATTACGATCTTAGAATTATTTCTTGGTACGCAAATTTTTATGGCAATGAGTGTATATTTCACACTGCAAATAAAAGCAATTTAATCGTTATTTTTAATGCAGTGGAAACCTGAGCTCTGAATTCTTACTTAAATTCCTGTCATATTTAACAACTACGCGGTACTTATATCATTAGAATTACATCTTTGTCTGATGCCTTTTTTTAATTATCAGGTTAGGTGGTATACATTAATTTTAAGAAAATTCTTTCTAATATAATCCACGTATTCTATAAAAATCATTGGTGTCAGTTTTACTTGAGTAGTAAAGTTTCTGAATTTTTTTTTCCGAGAGATTCTTTAATATTGTTCCTTTGTGGTACATGAACTTGTAATTCTGAATGAACCTGTGTACCATTAAATTTCTATAGTTACCGGAGATGTTAAGGCAACGAGATTCAGCGTTGTATTCATAAAATTTGCATTACTAGTATCGGAGGTTTATAAAGCTTCTTCTTTAGCTGCAAAAGCACAGATAACGAAAGAGCAGCCTGTGCTCAGCCAATAACAGTGAAAGGAAGGGAGTTAAGCTTCCAGCGCAATCTGTTGATGAAAAATTAAAACAACTATGAAGTAATAAGAGGTTAGAGACTAAAGATACTGGGATAGTTAACTAAAACCTAACAACCAATAATCGTTATTCGGCGTATTATTTTAACTTAGATGTTAAAATTCAATTAAATAATTAGATTATAATTTCACAATATTTTATTACTGAGGAATTTGTGTATCTTCATTTATGCGGAGTAAAATTCTCAGGAAAGAAAAAAATATTCAAATAACCATGATCCAAAATATTTTATCCAATAAGTACAACTCTCATATTTTAAAATATTTGTCAAAGATTTTTATCAGCATTCTTACTTAAAAAATTATGTTTCTTTATGATGATTTTTTTATTAGCTTTATCGTAAGATATATAGTTTTCGTTTCGAGACTCACCCCATTAAATAATGTTACTTACATTTAATTTTTGCAGCCTTGATTCTTTTTTCCTCAAAAAGTTAAGGTGACCATACTTCCTGAATTTTCAGTCCCTGTCCCGATTTATTACAATTCTTTTTTTGATCCGGTCATTAGTCTTGAATAGTCTCGAAACACAGTAGTGTGAGGGCTTAGAAGTTTAAATGCATATATTTGTTTAAGTACTGTTAATTACAAATTGAGAATACAAGAACAAGTTAAGAGACGCGCTCCGTACCGGGCGCATAAATAGGGGATTTTCCCATCTAGTGTTTGACTTAGAAAACTTGTACTAGGGGAGTTCCATTTCTCACTCCTGAATTTCTCTTCCCTGCCGCCGAACATACACATAACTTTCATTCACAGCTCACAGTTGCAATTAAGACTTTCACTTACAGACAGTACTGCATTATATATTAATTCAACTGTGATTTGAATTTACAAGATATACATATATTTATTAATTATCAGCTGTGCATTACATACGTTATCAGTATGTATCATCTCTTTACACATTATTACACATACTGCATCTACAAATAACAGCTCTACAGCAATATAATAATACGGCTCATGGAATTCCGAATATTTTAGAATATTCCAGTCACATGTCGAATTTCTCCGGTAGCTACTACGGTTCGTACAAGCAGCTCGTTGGCATTGTCAACGTTGGTGTTCTAAACCAGTGTCTTCATATGTCCCCATAAAAAGAAATCAAGACAGGATGGTACAAACGATCGGGCAAATCAACGTACCGGATCACCACGTCCGATTCACTATTTGTCAGATCTGATGTCTAGGTGAGTGCGAACGTTACAGACGAAATGGGCAGCGACCCCTTCATGTAGGAACCACATTAACTGCCGCATCGATTCAGAAATCTATTTGTCATGCAATGCAATAGTTGTGTCAAGACTTCCTGCAGACAGATAAAGTAGTTGGAAGTCGTTAGACGAAAAGGGAAAATATAAGATCCGATGAGATGAACCTCAATAATGCCGACCTAATCATTAACCCAAAACTGACTCAGCAGTGCACAAAGTCCTGTTGCATGAGGGTTCTGAGCCACCCAGAATTGGTCGTCGTGTGTGTTTAATATTTCTTCTCTTGTGAAGGATGAGGTGAGCAGCGTATTAGGAGAGAAAAGACGATCTGTAGCACACTTTTCAAAATACAATTCTCGAAAAGCAATGGGACGTACATAATCGGCCAGATGAAGTGCCTGGACACTCTGCACATGATAGGGATGCTTTTCGTTTTCTCTGAGAATCCTCCAGACTCTGAAACGTTAAGGTTCAACTGTGGCCGCTACACTTTGCGTACTCAAACTTGGAGTCACTTAGACTTGGTGCAGCACGTTCTCTTAAATATTAGGAGCCCGTGCTGGTCGTGCCGGATTCATGGCATCTCTTTAAGAGGAATCTGTTTCAACTAACCCAAAGTCCAGCCCTAGTCATCCTACTAACTCTGCGTCCTTATACGAAAGGACGATTCTCTGCAAGAAAGCTCGGAACGTTTACACAACGCTATCTAACGCATCAGGAATGCATTATGTCCCTGCATTATTGTGCGATTCCTTGTCGTTATGGATGCATCCTACCCATACTAGAAGTTCGAAACATGATACTGAGACATACTGTAGAAAACAGTGATAATGTTCATTGATTTTCGTTTATAAAAATACAAAATTTTCAGTCATAATTTATATATGTGTATGTAAGTGGGTGATTAACATGAAAAGCTCTAAGTAAACTTGAATGTAGAAATATACAAGGGATTCATATTGCAGAGTATTATTGTTATAGTTATTACCGTAATCAGATTGAATACTGTCTTCCAACAGCTATCATGCGTCTCTGAAGTCTTTCGCCTCTTTTGTTCAACTTGGAAAACATTTTGTGCTAGTTTTGGAATTATTTAGTTGTATACTTAAAAAAAGAACGTTTTCTGAATAAGCGTAGAGTATGTTTTCTAAGTTTGCGCGGAATTTTAAATTCCTGAAGACATAAATACTTTTGAAGAGTGTGCATTAGACCTATCTCTTCTTGAAGAGTGGTATTTTTCAATTCGAGCTTCGTTAGTTAATAAGTTGAAGAACACTTCTTGTTAAAATATTTTGATCCATATTTCCAGTCTATAAATTCATGAAGGAGAATTGTTAATTTCGATTTTATTTTTATTTTTACATTAAATTAGCAATACGAGTGTAAAAATAAACAGATTCAAATTTAATGCCGAAAAGGGTAATAAGATGTATACTGAAAAAGCTGATCTAGAGAGTTTAATTAGAAAGCTGTATACTGTACCGAAATGAACTGAATGGCAGATTTGAAATGAAAGC
This sequence comes from Stegodyphus mimosarum, assembly GCA_000611955.2. Classification (NCBI taxonomy): domain Eukaryota; kingdom Metazoa; phylum Arthropoda; class Arachnida; order Araneae; family Eresidae; genus Stegodyphus; species Stegodyphus mimosarum. The sequence goes on from KK115142.1 coordinate 302,725, forward strand.
GGAATCCCTTTAAAAACCAGGTATTTCTTTTGCTAATGAAAAGATTTTGAATTATCTTTAGTCTGATTAAAGAAACGCTTATAACTGTTATTAAAATTATTATTGTCTTCTCTTATTCCAAAAAATAAATGAAATCAATATGTAATTCCAGCTAAAATTGCAGACACAGCTCCTACACTTAATACATAATGAAAATGAACTACAGCATAATATGTATCACGTAAAAAGATATCTAACGAAGAATTAGACAAAACTGCACCCGTAATTCCACCTAAAGAAAATAAATATGCAAACCATATACATCATAATATAGAGGCATCCATTTTAAAATAAGATCCATTTTAAGTAGCCATTCATCTAAAAACTTTAATTTCTGTAGGTGCAGCAATAACTATAGTAGCAGTAGTAAAATAAGCCCGTATATCTACATCTATCCCTACAAAAAATATAATAATGAGTTCAAACAACAGACCCTATCCCTTCAATTCCTACTATTGCATAAATTATTCCTAAACTTCCAAATGGTTCACGCTTACATACAGAAGCTCTAATTACATGAGAAATAATATCAAATTCTGGTAAAATCAAAATATATACCTCCGAATGACCAAAAAATCCAAAACAAATGCTGAAATAAAATAGGATCTCCTCCTCCTGCCGGATCAAAAAACGACGTCAATATTGTAATTGCACCAGCCAGAACTGGTAATGATAATAATAATAAAACAGCAGTAATTAGTACAGATCATACAAATAATGGAACCCTTTCTATTGTCATTCCATAAGAACGTATATTAACTACAGTTGAAATAAAATTAATAGCACCTATAATAGAAGAAGCCCCAGCTAAATATAAAGAAAAAATAGCAAAATCAACTGATCTCCCAGCATGACCTATTAATGAAGCTAATGTAGGATAAACAGTTCATCCTGTCCTTACCCCTATTTCAGCTATAGAAGACATAAATAATAAAAATAATGAAGGAGGTAACAACCAAAAACTTAAATTACTTATTCGAGGAAACACTATATCTGGAGCTGCTAACATTAAAGGTACTAACCAATTTCCAAATCCTCCAATCAAAATTAGTATAACTATAAAAAAATTATTACAAAAGCATGAGCAGTAACAATTATATTATATAAATGCTCATCTCCTAATAAACTTCCAGTTCGTCCTAATTCAGCACGAAAAATCATACTTATTGATGTTCCTGCTACTTCGGATCATGCTCCAAAAATTAAATACAATGTACCAATATCCTTATGATTCATAGAATAAATTCATCGCAGTAACTTAGTGTATTTAAAAGATTAAATTGTAAACTTAATATACTCATCTTAGAAATCAATTATTGATGATGAACTGTAAATTCATATTAACTTACCACTTTAATCAGTAAAAGGTAACAGAATTATTTTCGTACTGTTCTACAACAATCTTAAAATGACACCTCCAGATAACCCTAAAAATACTCCTATCATTGCTACTGTATCAATCTTAGTACTTTTAAAAAAGTACTCCACGACTCATTTACCTTCCATTTTAAACCCTATTACTACATCATATACTATTAGAAGATAAATATAAAATGTTACTACTGAGAATATAATTATAAATATTAAAATTGTAAAATCACAATAAAAAATCTTATTAAATCCTATCATTTATAAAAAAGCCTAATAATGGGGGTATTCCACAAATTAATGTTCATTTGTGTGCTTACGTTTTAGCATAACCACTTTGGAGCCGTTTGATGAGTTGGCAAAAGATATATATCGGGCGTAAATTACCTAGTTGTGTACTTAAAAAAGAACGTTTTTTGAATCACAATAGTGTATGTTTTCCTAACCTTTCACCGCATTTTAAATTTCTGAAGACATAAAAACTTTTGAAGAGTGTGTATCAAACCCAAATTATCGCTTTTTATCGTAAGTTGGCAAATATTATTAACATGTCAAAAATACTCTTTAATAAATTTAAGCATTAATTTTTATTATTAAGTCAAGATTATATGATACATTTAAAAAATAAACACATTTTTCCCGAAATACATTTGTAATTGCTTTACGCTGCTCTGCTCCTCATGTATATAAAGATCTGTTTTCAGTTAAAACGTCACAGCTCTGTACAGTACAGAAATGTAATTTTATGTAACTTCTTTTTTTAAGTTGGTTTATAATTAATTAACTTCGTTATTTTTAGTCTTGGTTCTTTTTATTTTCTCTTCTTTTTCTTGTTGCGCAGTTAATTCCGCAAATAAGAAAAGATTATTATAGTATATATTGCAGAATGTATTTGTATAATTTTCCTTGGCTGCTTTTCATTAACCATGTTTATATCTTTTTTGTCGGAGCAGCTGTTTCTGGCTTGCTCTGGCTCAACCCGCAAAAAGGCCATGTAGCGACGTAAAGTCTGCCAGGAGGGTCGGGCTGCACCTCTCACATCACATCGCAGTTTTTTAATTTTGGCGACTGTCCACCAAATATTTCATCACTGCACACATAACATTCCACTGTATTTGCAATTAAACCCATTTCCATGCACCGCAGTAACACAAACATCTCTTTCTTTCATTTTAAATGTGCAGTTGCGGAAGCAACAGATGTCATTTAAAAACAGACAAGTTACGGACATGAGAATTATCCCACAACACCCACCATTGATTTGGGGTATGCAAAAATGGCGATCTGGTTGTTAAAGTGGAAGGAATGTCATAAGAATGGTTGTCTGAGAAATTGTTTATGTGCGTGATTTCCAAGGTTTGGCGTGAAAATTTGGCGATTACTGCTGAGGTGGTTGCGTATAATTATTTGTAGAGAAAAAAGTATTATGAAAAAATTACATTTAATTACTGCATGTTTAAATTTGTTCTACGAAAGTCTTTCTTACTCTGTGTTTTGTTATGGCTTAAGTGCCTAGCATATGACAAAAATATTCATCTGATAAATAAATTTGAAATATTTAAGCCTCATAACTATAAAAGGTAACCTCAGATACATGCCGTTAATAAAAACTCGGGAAAACATTACTTAATTAATATATATTAAATTAATAGTGTGCATTAAAGGGCCACAGTTTAATTTTATATTTTATGATGCTCTTTAGTCTTTCAATGTTATGAATACTCATATTTCAATCAAATAGCGATTGAAAGTTTCTATGATACTTATTTCTGAAATGGATGAACTTATCAGGATTCATTTGTGCTATTAAAATAATATGTGCATTAGTTTAGCTTACAGTACTGTTCAAGTGAAAGATTGTGAAATATGCAATACAGTTACGCTGTGAGACTAATTTGCGAATTCTGCTTTACGTCAATACTGTTTAATATTCAACATCTCTCTAAACGGAAATCTAATGCTAATATGTTTCAGATTTATGCCCAAATAAACGTTTTGAAACCCTTAAATATTATGATTTCACGGTAAAGAGAAGATTAGTACTTACTATTAGGAACATAAACTGATTCTTTAATGCCAATGCAATATATATTTTGGAATCTTCATAACTGAATAAAATTAATTTCTAAAAGAAAGAGAGGAAAAGCCTTAATACAATATCAAAATTAGGGCGAAACATGCTCACTGCGTACTCTGGAAATAAATACCTGTAAAGTGGCTTCGAGAAATAATGAAAGAATTTGAGAAGATATTTTACTGAATGAAAAATGATCTCAAGACTTAGGTTTTATGAAGGTTAATAAATATTTCTTCTTCATGTCATAGTACAATTTTTTCTAGAACGGTTAGTTTCTGTTTTTATTATCTGCGAAGAGCATAATAATCCTTTTCTTAGTCTATCATTACCGCCAGAAGAAAAGTATGAAGTAACAAGGTTTTTTTTCTTCTTTTTCATTCCACAGCAGAATGGGAGTGAATATTGATTAAATTAGTACCTCCCTGCCAGCCTTGTTCATACAGATAACCTCTAATGATGCATCTGAAAGCGGCATTTGATATATAGGCTCATGTTGTTCTTTGTTTTCATTGTTTTTTCAACCTATAGTTAATGTGAAGAGTCTACTGCCAAAGTTAAGAAGTTGGTCCACGACTAGCTAAAGAATTATTCACTCCTAAAAGATGATGTCTGTTCTTGATAACTGTCTACCGATTTCTGAATTTGAATGTTCTAGAGAAAGGATTATCAGCTAGGGGAGAATTTCATAGCTACAGGGAAGAATACGGTCAGCCTTTTATTTAGATGTTAAGTATTAGTTTTAGTTATGAATATAAAAAACCGACTTTTATTTAACATTTTCTATACCTTTTAGTGTTTAATTTATGAAAGGTATTAAAAATATATAAATATAAATAAATGTATATATGTATTTTTCAAGTTCAGTAAAGGAAAGGGAATTAATCCTCTTCTAGCCATGGTGAAAGGGATAGGAAAAGGATTAGAACCATTGTGCTAAAACGATGGTTGTTCTTGATAACTGTCTACGTTCACTATAAATGTCGGTTCACTTTCCAAATTGTTGCCACCATATATTACAGTCCTGTATTATATTTAAAGAAATTAAATAATGGAGAATCTGCATAAATGTATGTATGGTTCTCGCATTGTGATAAAACAGTCACTCTAAATCTCTCAGAGTGAGATTTGAAGAGTGACAGCCGTTTTCGCTCTGTTTCGCGTTAAACAAAGCAAATTTAGTGTCTTGGTAACAGAATATGCCTCCCCACCTGCAGGCATGACCTTGGAGAAGGGAGTGCGTTGAAGGACAGCATGACCCCTTGTCCACGCAGAGTGACCGAACATGTTTGTTGAAGCCCCATTTCAAGCGAGTACAGTCGTAAGAATGGATGCAACTTCTTTGCCAAATGTAAGTTCGCTTTTAAAACATATATACAATTATTTCTTAATAGAAATATCTTAATTATTATAAATTATGGCCTTATAGTTAGATTTATGTGTAAATGTTGAAGGATGTAATAATAAGTAGTTTTAGTTTGCTCTTTTTTAGGTATCTGTAAATTTGCTTTAAGAGTGTAGTGCTGTAACGTAGTTTTATTTATTAGGTACTGCTAATACGATAAAGCTATATGTATGGATGGTACTTTTTGTAAACACTTTCTTAAAATTAGTTTTATTTTTGTATAATTTACACAACACTTTAATTTTAATTATTTAAATTCAGTTTTAATTATTTAAATTCACTTTGACTTTAATTATTTAAATTCAGTTTTGCTTGCATTTCTAATTCAAATGGGAAGAACAGCGGTGGGAAAAAAAATCCATACTATGGTTTTGATTTTTTATAACACAAGTAAGCAAATTATTTATTAGAATTGCAGCATGTCAGCAAGAAATATTAAAATCGTATACTTTACTAAGTTCTCTGGAAAAGTCACATCGTTTTCAGCTTACAGTAGTTTTTAACAGACATTTACCTTTTTTTGTAATATAAATTCTGCTTATAGTTTGTGACAATAAAACTCACTTATTGTTGCAAATCTGAATTTTTCCGAATTATAAATACTAGCACTGCGTGGGTCATATCAGCATTCTGACACTTGTGTTTTTGCAAATGTATTGTTATTCTCGAGAGTGTAGGTGTAGCTAAGGCCTCCTGAACATCCAAAAGTGCGGGAGGTCAATAAATCTGTTAAGACGGCTTTGGTTTCTGCTTACAATTTAAAAAAAACTTACATTCTAAAAAAAAAAAAAAAACCCCTGGAAGTTTCAGATTTTAAATTACGTCCAAAGAGGCGTTTTTTTAACATTTTGTGTGTTACCTTTATTTATTAAAAATCAGGTTCTTCGCACTTAAGCCATAAAATTCAGTTCAAAAGCAATATCGCAAAATAATTTTAAATTGAGTGACTTTATATGCCATATAAATGCATTTATTTTAAGTTAAATATGTATTTACTGACAAATATATATGTACACCAATATAAATATGATATCAAATATATATGTCAATATATAAATGTGGCACCGAATATATATGTACACCAAATGTATATTTCCTTTAATGCAAATAAGAAAATTTTAAAAAATATATTTATTTTAAACACAATGCGAGGCATGCTTTTTTCAGACTTAATTAAATAGTACAATTCTCCCATGTCTAAGCATTCGGCTTATTTTTATTTCAACGGAAACAAAAAAAATTTTTATATGTAAACCATAAAACTTAAATGTTTGACGCATTTTTATTTTATAATATGAAAATTAAGCAATATTGCCGTATATTTGTGGCAGAGCCTATTACATTAAAAAAATTAACTTATTTTATTAACCGATAACAAAATGCACAGTTCAAAAACCAGCTTCCCCCTCCCTTCTATTGCAGGAGAAAATCTAATTCAACTTGTTATTTTTATTTATTTATTTTCTTCCCCACCTAAGAAAACTTGTCAGGCATACTTTCAAAATTGTCGAAATATATACTCATTTAAACATCATAATTATTGATAATTCTAAAATAATTCATAGATTAATTCATATACAACAACTCAATAGTTACAAAGTTAAACTAAATGACATTCACTTATTATTTTTTCATTTCAATTGGATATTTTATCTTGCCCTAGTGATATTGCAATGAGTGAGAGGATCTGATGAAGTAATATTGAAAATAATATAATTGCTTACATTAGCAAAAGCTATTGTTGTACAAACAAGTCTTTTAAAACTTTTCTTATTCACAGACCTTCAAAGTAGGAAAGAAATGTAAGTAACCTGATCTTAATGAACTGATATAAATTCACTTTCTGGTTTAGATAGAATTTAAAGACTCAGGTAACACAGCTTGTTTACATTTTCGAAACTGTTAGTTCAGAGGTCTAGATAGAGTTCTTGCTACCTCGCTCAGTGCACAATAAAAAGTCTATAAAATGTCAAAATGATAAGCATAGAACCAAAATAGCTGGATTTATTTTTGAAATAAAATATTAATTCTAATACCATAAAGTACTATTTTGCTTGTTTTCCTATAAACAAAATCATTAATAGTAATAGTATTCTAAATTCTATTAATAGTATTCTAAAAGTTTGATTCACTACTCTATCAGCTGATTTGTAGACAGTATGCTACAATTTCTCAGTCTTAGGTGTTTTTTAATCCATTTGTACTTTGAAAAAGTCTTCTCACAACAGTCATAAAAAAATTTACTGGTGTATATCAGTATTTGGAACTGCATTCTGGAAATTTTATGAACTGCAGAAGTTCAAAGTTACCATCCGTCCACCTCTCTGTTTCATCTTCGAAACACTACCGCAAAGAATCCAGTAAATGCAAACACTGCCAAAGCACAAAGCTGGTAATCCCCCAAAAAGGAATTTTCTTGCAGTCTCTCTGCTTTTCTTTATTGCTGTTCAGAATTTATTTGCATGTGGCATTTTTTTCACGATTTGTTATTATTTTGTCTGATTTCCATGCTATGTTTCCTAAAAGTGATTTTAAAGTGTTTGCGAAGAAAATTTAGAAAACTGCATACTCGAGTACTCGTTTCGGCATGTAATTAAACATAACGGTTAAGATACACTCAAGGAAATTTTAAATTGTGATTAAAGAAATTTTTCTTCTAAAGTTGCCGAACATTTTCTTAATGGTACAGATTTGGGGACAATTTTTAGAAAATTGAAGGCTAAATTGACTTCAGTAACTAACATTTACTTTATGTAATTTTTACTTACATATGCTTAATAAAATATTGCCCACCAGCGGCCGAGTGGTAAAGTCGCTGAAAACAGGTAATTCTGTCCGAGGTTCGAATCCCATGAAGGGGCTGGCTGCATGGGCGTTTTTGTGTTTTTCCCCATGTGTAACGTGTATACGAACCAGTTTCCCCTAGAAAGACCTCCACAAAGGAATCCTTCCCCTTAGGCAGATAGCCCTCAAGGTTTGCAATGATCACACACACACACACAGTCTAAATATCATATTCCTTCTCCTAACATTCATTTATATGCAATAAATATTATGTGTTTTGCCTATAAGCTTAATAAGTTTCTTTCTACTTAACAATACTGCTAAAACCATTCCCGATTAGCGTCGAGCCCACCAGCGGCCGAGCGGTAAAATTGCTGAACACTGGTAGTTCGGTCACAGCTTCAAATTCCGCGAAGAGGCTGGCTGCATGGGGCGTTTTTGTGTTTTTCCCATGTGTAACGTGTATACGAACCAGTTTCCTTAAAACGTCCTCCATGCAAGCATCCCTCCTCTTAGGCAGATAGCTCTCGAGGCTTTGCCGTAATCACACAAACCAAACCAAGTTGATTAGCTACTGAGGAATTTTGCGAGGGAAAAATGGGCTGCCACTAATGGGTTCTCTCTGGTAGCAAATTCTCATCTTCCTATGCAGTGATGGAAACAAAACTCAAGTATTGCACTATCAGTGAGAAATTCTTATTTACATGAATGTGACCATAATTTGTCTAGTATTCATAATTTTCATTCTCAAATTTTAGTGGAAAACATAACAATAACGTAATGTTAAAATCTGTATTTCTTTGAATATTTGTTTAGAGTTTTCCTTAATTGAAAATCAGTTTGCTTAGTTGTAATAATTCATAAATCATATTTACGTGCATAAAAATATGTATAACAATTATTAACACATTAACAATGTGTCCAATGCTTGATAATATATTTTTAAGGTCAAAATTAACATTACACTTCTTCCATTCAAAGATAAATTGTTCTAAATGTCAAAAAGTTATTAAAGGTGGGCTCAAGAGTTTTTTGCAGCATTTAAGACATACACTTCCAAAATGTTTACTTCTGCTCTTTGCTGTGGTCAGGAAGGATGTATCAGAACTTTTAAACTTTACAAATCTTTACTAAGATACATTAAAAAGGTACATTCAAATTCAGAGCAAATAAGATACATTCAAATTCAGAGTTCACAGAACACTCACCCAGTAATACAAAATTTGATGCACTAAAATCTGCTGTTAAGACGATTGCTAATCTTCGTTCAAATGGCAATTTTACTGTTACAGCCCTCAACCTTGTAATGAATGAGACACGGTCATTTCTTTTTTTTTTTTTCTTCTGAAGGGCTAGAATTCTATAAAAACCAAGCATCTGTTTTTCTTAGTTCTCAGGGTTTACCTTCTAGCAATGAAAAAGTGCAGACATTTTTAAAAAGTGATGCCATTAGAAATATTTTTGACATTGGAAATTATATTGGAACATTATTCGCATAGTGTATATTGGTGATCTTTAAAATGTGTCGAGCCAGAAAACGAAGTTTCAGCAAAATCAGTTCAAAAAGTTTCAGTTCAAAATCATTTTTCAGCATTATGTTGAAACACATACGTTATTGTAATAATTTTCATTCAGGATATGCTTGGTTTCAGAAACTGAACCATTAACAGATACATGCATTCAGTTTTTAAAATCAACATTTTTATGAATATATACTAGATAACCTATTTTTTTATTTTTGAATAAAGTTACTGGAAATTATGTTGTGTTTGCAGATTGATGCGGAATTTTTACGTATGCACCCAAATTCAGATACTTTCTTGGAAAAATTTTCATCCTTTTATGTCCCAAGAATTTTGAGGTATATGAAAACAAAATGGCCTGATCTTCAGGTACCAAGTAATGCTGATTTCAGTGGTAAAGATCTTTAAAAATTTAACTAGGATTATAAATGATATAATACTTTAAAACTTTTCTTTGTTTACTGTTTTAATTATCTAGAGTAAAGTAATTTTGTATTTATTATTCACATTGGTCTCTATTCTTAAATTGCTTATAAAGTTTTTTTTTTCCTTCTGGCTTGTTATTTTTTTATAACGTCAGCATTCCTAGAGCTTGTGTGGACTCTTTAAATACATGGTTGAGCAAGAATTTATTGCATTCTGTATATACATTACATTTCGTATCTTTAATGTCATTTTATTGTCATATTTTTAGTGTCATATTGTCCATTTATATATGCATGTACTTATATTTCCTAATAAAGAGTGTTTCATGTATTGCTTGTTTTCATTTATATTTAAATTACATTGTTCATGGAAATTAATATAATTCTGCAGTTCTATATAATTCTGTTATTAATATAATTCTGTTAATGATTCCTACTCAGATTTAATCAATAAATAAAATACATAAGAATTTTCATCAGAATTATGAAAAATGCATTTTTATCTTACACATGTGAGCTAATCCATATTGCTTCAGTTTAAAATTTACTTTATGCTTTCCATATGAGACTTAGAATTAGCATATATAAAAATAAGTTATAGTCTAAATGTATATGTAAACATTTATTCACCTGTAATGATTAATGTATAGGAATTTGTAAGCATATAACTTCTCAAAAGTAAAAAGCGTTATCAGCTAAGTGAAGATTTTAAGCTTTATACAAAATTTGGGGTAATAGGTTAATTAATTTTAAGCTCTTCATAATTTTGTAATAAGAAATAGAAACATTTCTTTCACAATATTTTGTGCAATATATGGAATTAAAAACAATAGCATGAGAATATTTTATGGTTACTTATCTTCTGAATCTCATACATTGCAAATAAAGCTGAATAAGTTTCAGGTAAGGGTAATTAATTTCACATTTTTTTCTTATTTCAATGTATACTAAAATATTCTATTTTTTATGCATATTATGCTCCAGCAGACAAATTACCAGTAACATCAATTCACAAATTGTATTAAAATATTAATTTATAAGTAGCATTTTAAGAAATGAAATCTGGCAGATTATAATACAGGTTTACTAAGACATATATATATATATATGATCAGCTGTTTTAACACATTCAAATTTTCATGATTATAAAACTTTTCAAGAATTGTTTTTAATAAATTACTTTTCCGACAATTGTGGTTATTTAATGGAAAATTTAGCTTACAATTTACTTGATTACATGTTTTAATCTTGTGAATGAAAGCTATACAAAATTTAGAATGTATATCACTATATATATATGATTCATCTAAAATGATTTTTTAACTTTGTTTTATAAAACTAAGCATTTTTGATTTCTCAAATCAAATTTTGAAAATGTCTGAAACATTTATTCAAAATTTTAAGCACCTGAAAAACCTTATTTTTTATTCGAAAACACAAGTTTTCAGTCCGAATGTCTTGCTATTCCAGTTTTTATATATAAGTTGCATTAATTTTCTTAATTTTTATTACTTACTACACATAGATAAAGGCAAAAAACATGTTTCTGTAAAATAAATATATTCTGTGAATTCAAAGTAATTTCGTATCAGAAGTACAAGTGACAGTGTTAAGTAATTTAGAATGTTAAATATTGTAACAAGACACTGAATTTCCAATATTTTAATGTGCATGTAATTTTTTGATATATATATTTCGTTAGATTTGGAAAGAGAAAACTATATCTCCAAACAATGGAGATATGATTATCCTAAAACAAAGCTTTCTATTTCAGTGATGGTCTACTTCATAATCGTCTTCATCACGAATAAATGTTTTTGGGGGTACATATAGGTAGCAAAAGAAATGCATGTATGTCAGATATTTAAAATCACAATAGCATGTTAAAAAGTGGTGTAAAACATTTTTTCAAGAGATAATGTTAACCAGAAATTTAAAACTTTCCTTCAGCCATAAACTTTACATAGCAAATACAAATTTTAAGCCTGCATATAAAATAAAATAAGTATATAAAAATCGCACCATCAAGGAGTGAGAAGACTATTATAACTCCTTGTAATGTGTGTGGTTTCACCCAAATATCTAGTGATATCTCGCTATCGAAAAGAGTGAACGAAGAAAGGGTCACTCCTTTTTTTGTGTGAGAAGGGACCGCTTTTTACTGGAGCGAAAAGTCACTTCTTCGAGGTTGGTGCCATTTTGGCATTAGCGGGTAGTGGGATGTCACTTCTTTGGAGTCGGATACGACTCTTTCGAATTTAGAGTGGTGGTTCCTAGAGCCATCCAATTTTGAATAACGTACATTTTCACCCGAATATGGGCATCTTTAAGCCCAATTTTGAAATTTGGAAGTTGTTTTATTATCTATTTCATGTTTTGTAAAACTTGAACGAATTTTTGATTTACAAACTCAACGATTTCAAAGCGAACAATGTACGGGGAAAAAACATTTTTATTTCCAGCGCGCGCGACTGTATATCGGAAAATCTAAAGATATGCTCATTTAAAAATTATTTTGCGATATCGCTATTGAACTGAATTTCGGTTTAAGTGCGAATAACAGGATATTTAACAAATAAAGGTAACACACAAAACGTTAAAAAAACGCTCCTTTGGGCGTAATGTTAAGTTTGAAAACTTTCAGATTTTTATGTTTTTATTTTGTTTTCTTACTTATTAAAGACAATTAAATTAGCTCTAAACATTATCATTCAAAACGTTTAAGTGAAGAATATTCAGAATTTAAGAAAAACATAAAAATGAATTCACTAAAAAAGTGTAAGAAAGAACTGAGATTTAATTCTTCCGGAGCTGCTGAACGTATTCAAAAATGCTTTAGAGAGCAGCACAAACATAAATAATATTTAATTGTGATTACCTGTGTTATATGAAGCAAACTTCAACCTCACGCAAATTATTAAATTAAAAAAATTACATGGTAAATAATAAAAATTTGCTAATGAAGTAAAACTTGGATAACTACAAACATAACCGAATTAGATAATCTGAAATTGAAGTTTAGCGAGATATAGGTATTTATTTTCCTGGGTATAAATCGATAATTTATCAGATTTTGGGTTAACAATTAGTAGAATATAATCAATTTGTGTCAAAGGAAATTAATTGCACACTTTCTAATATTAAGATTGCTAATATATGTGGTAAGACCCGCGTAACGCTAGAGGGCGCTGAGAGCGTCATTAGGTGTGTACAGTGCGAACGAAGATGTGACGCAGTAATGATGTGAGATTCTAAGATTGTGAAGTGATTATTATTTAATTAAATCTATTTATATTTATTGATTGTTTATTTATGAAATTTATATGATAATATGATTGCTGAACCTCCACACTATCTGATCATTGGAATTACCACTGAAATTTGATCCACTGATGCGCATTTGGTTCATCGGCCACAGAATACCAGGTAAGAGAATTTTATTGAATTATTGAAACTGAATTATACCTGGATAGAAATTAAATATGGCTGAAAATCTGTCAAAGTTGAAGAAGAAACGCACTTCCATGCGTTCTATGTTGACGAGATTAATTAACAAAATAGAAATAGCGATCAGCAACGAAAACGAAACAGTTGATCTGTTCGAAGCATTTTTGGAACAATTAATCGGGAAAGAAATTGACTTAAATTCTTTAAATGATGAAATAGAAAACCTTTTGAGCGTCGAGACAATATCTGAAGATATAGAAGCTTCAGAAAAAATCAAAGAAAAAATAATTTTTTGGAAATCGAAACTTCATTCTAAAATAAAGAAGTTGAATTCTGATTCTATCCAAGTTGATACAGTTTCACAAAACATTCAATTGATTAATAATGAAACTGAAAATACAAACATAAAATTGCCTAAATTACATATTAGTAAATATTATGGTAATTATTCTGCTTGGTTAGATTTTTACAATTTATTTGAAAGCTCTGTTCATAATAATCCTAAATTAAGCAAAGTTGATAAATTTAATTATTTGAAATCGTATCTCGGTGGTACCGCGGCAGCATGTATTAGCGGATTTGCTTTAAGTGAGGAAAATTATGATAAAGCACTTGATTTATTGAAAGAAAGATTCGGAAATAAAAATATTTTGATTAACACTCATTTGAGTGTTTTGCTGAATTTAACTCCGGTTAAAAATCCTAACGATGTTATAAGTTTACGAAATTTATATGATAACGCGGAAACTCAGATCAGAAGCTTAGATTCTTTAGGAATTACAGGTGAATCTTACGCAAACTTATTAACACCAATTTTAATGAAATTAATTCCTTCAGAATTCGTTTTAGAATTTAATCGCATTCAAGGCGACAAGGAATTTGATTTAAAAACTCTTTTGCAATTCATTAATAAAGAAATACGAAGCCGCGAGAGATCCTTTCCAATTAATAGTTATAAATCATCGTATCAGCGAATGCACGCATTTCCCCCGCAAGAAAAAATAAAAAGTAAAAATTCTACTTCTAGTAGACATAACTCTTCAAGACCTCTACATAAGAGGGAGAATGCTTTCTCCTCCCCACACACACATGAATTCATGGCGTCAGTCGAAAATGTAATGTGTTTATTTTGTAGCAAGAGTCATACGTCAGAATCGTGCTCTACATTTGATGTAAATCAAAAAAAGGATATATTAAAGAAACAAGGTCGTTGTTTCTTATGCCTGACGCCAAAGCACAGAGCTGCAGAATGTTTAAAAAAGGAACTGTGTCCTAGCTGCAATAAACCTCACCATGTCTCAATTTGTTTTCGAAATCAAAATAATCCACACATTATTTCTCCAAAGGGAGAAACCGATAATGCCGTATCGGCGAATATCGTATCGGCAAAAGGGAATACTATGTTACAAACATGTTCAGCCTTAATTGATAATGAAAAAGAGCAGGAAATTGTTAGAATTTTCCTGGACAATGGTTCACACCGGTCCTTTGTTTTGTCAGCTATTTCCAAAAGGTTTAACTTTCCAGTTGTTAGGAAGGAGAGCCTTTCCATTTGCACATTTGGTGCTAAAGAAACGGAAACAAAATCATTTAATGTAGTTAAACTTAAATTAAAGAATAGAGATGATTCAAATTTATGCATAGAAATTGAAGCACTGGAGACAGAACATATTTCGGGTACACATTTACCGACTCCTGATAAAAATATTGAGAAACAATTTAGACGTTTAAAAAATGTACAACTTGCGGACTGTTATGAATTTAACAATAAAGAAATATCAATACTAATAGGTGCAGATTACTATTATAATATTGTCACTGGTCGAATTTCACGCTTAAACAAAACCCTCGTTGCAGTTGAAACAATATTCGGGTGGTGTTTGCAAGGCCGAAACACGAACTTAAATGAAACGTTTGCAATGAGTGTTATGGTAAACGAATCCAATATTTCCGATCAACTGAAGAAATTTTGGGATTTAGAAAATCTGGGTATCGAGGCAGAAGTAGCTGACATAGAAACCACTGAGAAAGATATAATGAGTGAATTTGAATCCGGAATAACATATCAAAATAAGCGATACAAAGTGAAATTGCCCTGGAAACCAAATATGAAGACATTATTAGAAAATAACGAACAGATAGCAATGAAAAGATTTTTGAGATTGAGATCATCTTTTAAAAATGACCCTTCCTTATTTTGTGAATATAGCACTGTTCTAAAGAATTATCTTTCAGAGAATATTATTGAACCTGTCCCGGTTGATGAAGTAAATTTACACCAAAATACATTTTATCTACCACATCGAGCTGTAATACGTACGGATAAGACTACAAGTAAATTACGCATTGTTTTTGATGCTTCGGCGCATGCGAAAGGTCAGTTATCTTTGAACGATTGCTTATACACGGGACTTAATTTTATGCCAAACCTATTTCTTCTTTTGGTCAGATTTAGAACGAATCCGATAGCATTTGTTGCAGATATAAAGATGGCCTTTCTTCAGATCGAAATAGATGAAACTGAACGAAACTACACCAGATTCTTCTGGGAAAAAGATCCAGGAGCTGAAGATGAAAACAGGAAATTGGAAATTTTTCGGATGACAAGGGTGTTATTTGGAGTGAAATCTAGCCCGTTCCTCCTTGCAGCCACAATCAAACATCACTTGAAAAGGTACCTAGATATATTGCCTCTGACTTCTAAACATCTTAATGAATCATTGTACGTCGACGATTTTATTTGTGGGCAAGTCACTGTTCAACAGGCTCTAAAGACTTGTAAGGAAAGTGTAGACATTCTGAAAGAGGCAAGCATGGACCTTCGAAAGTGGAGAACCAATTCTCCTGAGCTAAGTAAAGAATTAAAGAATTTAAACTTCAATGTAGATCAGGGTGAAGAGTCTCTAGATACAAAGTTGATAGCTTCAAAGGTATTGGGAATTGGTTGGGATGAACAAACTGACACGTTTTATTTTGATACCAGAAATCTGGAAACGTTTCTTTTAAAAGGAACTAACACAAAAAGACATTTACTACAAGCGGTAGGTCGACTTTTCGATCCAGTAGGTTTTATAGGACCATATACTATTAGAGCTAAATACTTGATACAAGAAATTTGGTGTTTAGGATTAGACTGGGATGAAAAATTGCCCAAACAGTTGGAAATTTCTTGGAATAAATGGTGCGATGAGATCCAAGATGTAAAGGAAATAATTATTCCCCGATATTATTTTCAAAGGTCTTTGCCTAGTCATGCAATCACAATTCAATTACACTGTTTTTCAGATGCATCTAAGAAAGCTTATGGTACTGTTGCATACTTACGCATAGAATTAAAAAATGGAAATATCATTTCTAGTTTTGTAGCATCAAAGGGCAGGGTAGCTCCGTTAAAAACCCTTTCGATTCCTAGATTGGAGCTCATGGGTGCACTTTTGTCTTCAAGATTGAGCAATAAAATTTTAACTGCACTAAGTTTTCCAGTTACTCGATATTTTTGGACAGATTCCTCAATAGCTTATTACTGGATCAAAGGTGATCCAAATAGACATAAGGTGTTCGTGAAGAATAGAATAAAAGAAATACAAAAATACAGCAATCCAAAAGAATGGCATCATTGTATGGGAAAGAATAATCCCGCCGATTTCATTTCTAGGGGTTTATCCTTAGGCGAGCTCAAGGGTAATCACCTTTGGTGGCATGGACCCTGCTGGTTGACAATGAATAACACAGCATGGCCATCCTCCTTAGAATCGATACAAGAAACCAAAATAGATGTCGATAAGTTAGAGTTTAAGAAGGCAGTTGTTGTAAATGCAACTGTTGAAAATAGCCGAACTAAAAATGATTTGATCACAAGATACTCCTCATTCAGTAAAATAATTAGAATAACTGCTTTATGTCTGAGATTTATAAATAACTGTAAAGCGAACCCAAAGTTAAGAACAGGCTTCATATGTGCTTCTGAATTAAGGCATGCTACTGAAGTTTTAGTAAAACTCGTACAGTCAACTGAATTTCGAAGGGAAATAAAGTGCTTGAAAAACGGGCAATCTATTCCAAAAAATAGTAGAATCTCATCTCTAGACGTATTTCTTGACAAAAATGAGGTACTGAGAGTAGGAGGAAGACTTCAGTATTCTAAGCTTTCTGAATTTCAGAAACATCAGATACTTTTGCCAAAGGCTCATCATTTCACTAATTTAGTTATTGAATTTTATCATAAAAAATCCTTGCATTCTGGTGTACAGACTACATTATTTTTAATAAGACAGTCATATTGGATACCGTCTGGTCAAGATCGAGTTAGAAGAGTAATAAATAAGTGCATCACTTGCTTTAGAACGAAGAATCAAACCGTAAGTCAGATGATGGGTAATCTACCTAGGGACAGAGTCGTACCTTCTAGACCTTTCGAGAAGGTCGGATTGGATTTTGCAGGACCTATAATTACGAAACCTAATTTGAAAAGGTCAAAGGTGACTTTAAAGTCTTATATTGCATTATTTATCTGTTTTTGCACTAAGGCAGTGCACTTAGAAGTCGTTTCTGATTTAACAGCAGAAGCTTTTCTAGCCTGTTTACGACGATTTATTGCCAGAAGATCCAAACCAGCCGTCATCTGGAGCGACAACGCCACGAATTTCAAAGGTGCAAGAAATATTCTTAACGCATATAATGAAATTTGCAAATCTAACGCAATTCAAGGATTTAGTGCAGAAGAAGGCATCCAATGGAAATTTATCCCGCCTGCTTCTCCACACTTTGGCGGACTGTGGGAAGCAAACATAAAATCAGTGAAACGGATTTTGTTAAAGGTAGCAAAATCAGCTATCATGAATTTTGAAGAGTTAACTACTTTAGTTACTCAGATAGAAGCAGTTCTGAATTCCCGCCCATTATCACCGCTTTCTTCCGACCCGAATGACTTACAGCCTTTAACTCCGAGACATTTTTTGACAGGAAATGCTATGTTATCCTTTCCTGAACCACATACTGCTCCCGATTCTCTTTCTTTTCATTCCAGGTGGGAACTAGTTCAGAGATTCCAAGCTAAATTTTGGAACCGGCGGCATTCAGAGTATCTAAATCAACTCCAGAATCGTGTTAAATGGAGCATTTCGCAGCCGAACATACAGATTGGTCAACTAGTACTGCTAAAGGACTCCAACTCCAATCCTTTGCATTGGCCATTGGGTCGCATCCAACAAGTATATCCTGGTGCTGATGGTCTGGTCAGAGTAGTTGAAGTTAAGACGTCTGCAGGTGTTCTTCGGCGACCCATCAACAAAGTTATTCCCCTACCATTTAAAGACTGATATATGAACTTGAAAAATTTTTATTTTATATTTTAATAATTTACCAATTTAATACTTAGTTAGTCTAATTTTATTATCTTTAAAATTTATTTGAATATCTGAAAACTAATATGTAAACTCCATGAGAGTTTAAGCGGGGAGAATGGTAAGACCCGCGTAACGCTAGAGGGCGCTGAGAGCGTCATTAGGTGTGTACAGTGCGAACGAAGATGTGACGCAGTAATGATGTGAAATTCTAAGATTGTGAAGTGATTATTATTTAATTAAATCTATTTATATTTATTGATTGTTTATTTATGAAATTTATATGATAATATGATTGCTGAACCTCCACACTATCTGATCATTGGAATTACCACTGAAATTTGATCCACTGATGCGCAATATGTAATGAGAAAGATTGCAGTATCGATGTTGTAGAAAAATTGATTTAACGGGTATGTAGAAATATTTATGACGTAACACATAGATAGCGTAGAATGTTGAAACGGTAATGTACAGGTGACAGGTGACGGAGAATGGGGGCACCTGTTGTCTAGCAGAAGTAAGGAGGTTTATGCCCCTCATTCTCCACTATCCATCGTTTATCGAAGAATTTAAGGAGTTGGGTGAGAAACATGGCCTTATAGGGGCTAGGTAGCTGTACAGTGGCTACAGATTTGGGAACAGAGGTTGCGAGAAACATACTGCAATGCAAGTATATATAACAGAGAACATAAAGCATAAGAATAATACAATAAACAAATAATGCAATATAAAGTACATAAATAATGAACGGTAACGAGCATAAAACTGTCAACTAATGCAGATTAATTATTTATTTTTATTTCAGTAACATGTTGCGGCCGCAAACAACTTGGCACGGTACTTGCGCCTATTTCAAAATATTTATATTTTTAATAGTTTCGCAGTGAGAAGGGAGCAGCCGGCAGCAATCCCGCTAGGGAAGTGTAGAAAGCAGCTGCGTAGTGTTCCAGATGAAATCATTATTCAGATTGAGTTAGTTTTGGTTCTCAATGCATTTTGATTGGATGATTAATACTGCTGTAAAGACGTTATTGTTTGGTTCAGTTCCATTTACATCACCAGTGTTACACAAGAATCGTATGACATGGAGTAGCACCGAAATGACGTAGTGAAGAAAAAGATTACTGTTTGTAGATGAAAGAAGGGGAATAAATTTAAGCATTAGGAGGCTTTTGTTAACATAAATTATAAATTATCGTTTACGTACTTTGTTTACTTACACACATATATGTCATATTTTCGAAACATAGTCGGGATGGCAGAGTGGTAAGGCGAATGGAAAGTGTTGATATCAAACTAAATTCAGCCAATTAACACCTTTATTTACAGGCACACTAGAATAATTCCTTGTAGACAATATATTTTTTAATCATAGCAATTACGACAATTTCTTATATGCGGCATAAAACGATGTGATGTCATTTCAGGCAGGAAAGCGTAAGCGGCGCAGATATGCTTGCAGGGCTGAAGTCGGGAAAAAAGGAACGTAGTTCCTCGCGAAGCAGAATTTATACTGCGTTAGATGCAAAAACGAATCTAAAGCCATGATTGGACAGTTCTACTTTTAGTTACCATTTTTCAAGCAGCGTTACGTTATTTCGAATGATCTCGAACCTGGGAGAACAGATGATTTTAGGGGGGACATCCTCAAATTTAGCATGTTAATTTTGAGATCGCCAATTAGTTTTTAAAACGGCTATTTTGTTATATCTTACACACACACACACACACACACACACACACACATATATATATATATATATGTATGTGTGTGTCTGTGTGTGCGTGGTTGATTCTTTGTGTAAACATCTGTGATAAATTAACCAGTTTACATATTTATCGTATTCTAAATCAGATATTCATTTGGCTAATGAAAGAATTAAAATAACTCTAGTTCAAAAATGCTAACCATAAAGAAAAAGAGATAAATAAATTCAACTTGGCTATCTATAAAAGTTTACATCAGTAACAAGTATTTAGGGACATTCGGATTAATTTACGACTTTGTCTCGTGGAAGAGAAGGTATTTCTCTGATTGAGAACTTTGTCTCATGGAAGAGAAGGTGTTTCTCTGATTGAGAAAAGAGGATGAAGAGGGACTTGAGATACTCATTCTCACTAATGAGGGTCACGTATCTGAAGAAGAGGCGATAACAGTGTAATCCAATTGACAGGAGGTAAGGGAAAAGGAGATAATTACGGGAAAGGAAGGTAGATTTTAAAAGAGGATAGCTTATCCTTAGGTTCTTAGAATATCTGCTGGCATCATTTCAATAATTGTTATTTCATATTTGTACCTTTAAGAGGATAATTATGCACGCGTAACATCAATAACTTGGAAATTAATATGAGCGTACTATCAACACAGGATATTTTGCAGTTTTCTTATATTGTATTAACATAATTTTCTGAAAAATGTTAATGCTAATGAAACTAAAATGTCTTGTAGGATGAGCACAATATTTCTCTTACTTTTAGTATGTTTTCTGAAAGAGACATAGCTACTCTTATGATCTAAAGATATCAAGAGAAGGGAAGAAATCACTTAAAAATTAACGTATAACGATATTAATATGTTATTATAACACATTAAAGATATTATCCATGGGTTATAAAGTATTAAATATGTAATTGTGCATAAAGATTAAAACTTACGGCAAATACTTTGTTCTTATAGCCACATACGAAACAAATCACTACGGGATTTTTTTTTTTATTAGAAAATTTCTGATTTGACATTAGGAGGCGCCATTACTCAAGACAACTATAACTTTGCTAAATTTATATATTGCATTGTGAAATTAGTTTATATAATTGCATATATATGTACTCATTATAACTATCGCATAGAACTAAATCAACTAAATCATTCTGCACATTATTGGTAATGAAAATATTGGTCATCTATTTTCAATCTACGTAGAATGATTTAATTGCACCAGATTGTTAAATTTTATATACATTAACGAATGCAGTCATTTTTTTAAACGAATACTATATTATTTTACTCAGAATATTTTAAATCTTTAACATATTATTGCTATTCTAGACTAGTTTTCCTTGTATCATTTTATAATAACTAAAGGTGTGTATCTACTTAATTAATTTACTTGTACTTAACTTATAATTTTTGGAAGTTACCTCTATACGTTGCCGAGTTATCGCCTTTCCTTAAAGAAGTTTACTATGGACATCAAATACAATTAAAAAAATATTTATCTATTAACATAAGCACCTTGGCGCAATTTGAATATTTTAAAAGGTAAAAGTTATTTAGACTCAATTTGGTGGTTTTGGCGACTTTTTTTAAAGAGATTGTCAAACTATCGATATTTATCGTAAGTCGAGAAGTATTATGAAATATATATATATATATATATATATATATGTTACAAATATAATTTTTTCTCCCCATGTGCACGGCGATCTTCTTTCTCTTACGCAACAATCTGAGAATCGAACAAACACAACATTGCTTACCGGCTAACTATCAGACGTATCTTCTCCTCATTGCAAACACAATATTCAGAATTATTCGCAGTTAAACATATTCCCATGCGCCACTGTACAATAGACGATGATTCAGATGAACAAAAGCACCTGCGTCTAGGAATCAGGGCAGTAGCTCTAATCCTGGGTAACTGAATAATGGCAACTTTCGCTCGGTTACATGCCATATTACGACGGTGAGGCTTTAGGGAAAATGAGTTTAGGAATCTATTGACTTTAACAATTACTTGTTGTGATTTGCATAATTTGGTGTACATTGAAGCAAACATGTCGTAGGAATGTTAGCCTCTGCACATCTATTGGCTAAGAAATAGATTTCAACAGGCACTGCGAAATAAAGGCTGACGTTTTGATGATTTATTGATCACGGCAAAGCATTCGAGGACTATATGCCTAAAAAGAGATGCATTCGTGGAGGACTTTCTTAGGGAAACTGGCTCGTATACACGTAAAACTTGGTGTAAAGCAAGAAAACGCCCATACAGTCTGCCCGTTCTCCAGGATTCGATCCCGGACCGAGTTACTAGTATTCAGCGACATTACCGCTCGACCGTTCAGCGAAGTGAAGGCAACCGACTGGTTAAGTTAAAGAGAGTAGGATTTCTGTCTTCCGTTCCAAATGTCTGTTAGATATAACAAATAGCATTAAAAATAGATAGTACGTGACCAGGATAGAAATATCTCATAATATCTGGGAAACATTATTTTCAAACTAAAATCATTACTTAAGAACGAAGAAAGGAAAGTTACCAGATTCAAATCTTTAAGAAACAACGAAATCACCAAATTTCGCTTGAATGAGCTATTTATCTTTAGGGGAAGAAAAAAAAGGTAACATAAATCATTTTCAATTTAGCTTAAAAATTTACTTATTACATACACAAATGTTATTACTTATATATTATAAATTCTAATTAGCTCGTTAAATAAATCGTTCAATAAATCGTCTTACAAGCTGCTTGTGGTAGAAATATCATCGCGATCCCTTCAATAACCAATTCAAAACAATTGCATAATTTACAGATTTTGTGACAATGTAAAGAGTAAGACGTCTCTATATCCGCAGGAAGTTTATTGTAGTTTCTTTCATTACTGGCAAATTCTACAAGCGTATTCTAAGACTGATTTTAAAGTAGAAAAATAAAATCATGATTTCTGTCAAAATTTATCAACCTCCCTTAAGTGATTGCGATAATACGTAAGTATCGGTAAAATTTAATATAAAACTTTGTTCCTCACAATTTGTGAATCTTACTCTTAGAATAACATAAAAGAAGTATTTCGCTTCTTGTTATCAGCTACTTTCGACAACTTCACAAGATTGGCGGAGATACAACCACAGTAACTCTACACGAAGCTGTAACACTCACTCGGCTAAAAAAATATTCTAACTTTTAAAATTACCAACCGGAAAAATATCAGGCATTTATGCAAACTCGGATGCACGGCTCTTAACATACGTTGCAGCATCAGCAGCTGAATATCTACTCTCTGTCTAGTCACAATGAAGGTCTTCCATCTTTTCAATCTCAGTTTTTGTTAGGATATACACAAATATATGTATGAATCTACTCATCTAGAAATACCAAATGTAAATCGTTAGCGGCTACAGCTCTATAAGTAATACGAGAATATATAAATTGTATATTTTTTCAACCAAATTGGAGAACTTTCTGACAAAGTTTGGCAGAATTTTGAAATTTCTTAAGCTCTTTAAAAGAGTTTAGGAACCTCCTTATCAGATATATAATAAAACCGGCACGCAGTTAATCGTTTGTATCACAACAATGACACTTTTAAGATCTAAATTTAAATTCTAAATTTAGGCCTATGAGATAAATAATTTATAATTAATTAAGAATCTAAAACACTCGTATATTAAGCCCTGTCGCCAGCCCGGTTGCAAAATATGACTTCCTCTCCCAGTGTGTGAACTTTGAAGGTACTGCACCTAATTTTCAGAAATGATTTCCAAAAATGAAATTTCTGAAAACCATTCTTTCTATGCTGTTTTTCAAACGGTTTTAAAAGAAGCTAAATTACTCTCATGTAATTTTATCTCTTGCCTAAAAAAAGAAAAGGTAAAGAACATTATTTTCGTCACGGTTGGTATCAGTTATAGCCTTTATTATGTTCATAGATGACAAGGACAGTGAAGAAAATTCTCTTTGTTTTTCAAAAAAGTCTGGTGTCCGTGGGCGACATTTTGGGTTAAAAGATGATGATGAAGACAACGGAAAGGGGAGCCTGAAGATGATGACGATACGCAGGTCAAGAAAGTGACGTGGAAGGAGGCTGATGTAGGATTAGACACCTTTATTAAGGCCAGCAATGTTGATCTTTATTAACATATGATGTTATGAATCTTCATCGAACACAAAACGGAAGTTTAAAACTCTAGTGGCAAAATAATAAGCAGGCGCACATTCGAAGTTACCGTCCTTACTGAAAATAATTAGCATTTTTGTTTGATAATAGGTCTGATGCTTTTAAAACACTGTTTAATTCTTTTAATCCGAAATATAAAGCGATGAGTATAAATTTTAATTTTAAATAATTTCCAAGTTTTAAGATATTATTTATATAATTGTGACTAATAGATAGATCGGAAAAGACGATCGTAATTTTAAAATCTGAAAGTTAAATTATAATTCTAAATTGTCCAGTATTTCACCATTCAAACCTTATATTCTGTCTAAAGAAAGAAAGAAAAAAATAAAGAGAGAAAAAAGTATGATTTGCAATGTATCTAAAAGAAGCGTAAGTTTGTTACTTATAAGAGGTCCTATTGTAACCGCTTAATAGAGATTCTTAATGTAGTAATTAGACTTGCGTATTTTCGTTTCATATTTACTTTGATTGAATAGTTAGTTCCTTAAACATTCTTATTTACTTTGATTGAATAGTTAATTCCTCAATTAGAATTCTATATTCTAACTAAGCAAAAATATTTTCATTTTTTCAATGTATTGCGTTGTTTCCAATGATTTTAAAATTTTATCAGAAATGCTTGTCTGGTGGTTTTCCAGCAACACTGAAATCTGCACTTATTTGGACTGGATATTAATTCAGGAAGAAATACAGTTGATTTAAGAGAGTACCAAAAAAATCGCTTAAGTTACAATTGATAGTCAAATTCTTATAAACATAACAACGAAAGCAAAAGAGAGGAAAAAGAACTTAAAAAAAAATTAACGATCATAATCACCAAATATCAATATTCTCGCAGGATTCGATGGGCTATAATAATTCTATTCTTTGCGATTTTTATTTAATAATTCGGTGAAAGATTAAGGAAATTATTTTCACAAGTTAGTGTTGCAAGTCTTTGTAGTCTTTCCTTTGATGTCCGCTTGAAGTTTGTTAAAATTAAGAGTAAAAAAAAAATCGGAAATCTTTTAGATTTTACATTACACCTAAAGCGTCGTTTTTTTTAACATTTGTGTGTAACCTTTATTTATTAAATATCATATTCTTCGCACTTAACCATAAAATTCAATTCAACAGAAATATCGCAAAATAATTTAAAAATAAGCATATCTGTATAATTTCCGATACACAGTCTCTCAGTTGAGATAAAAACACATTTTTCCGTACAGTGTTGCCATTGTTCGCTTTGAAATCGTTGAGTTCGTTAATCAAATATTCGTTAAAGTGTTACAAAATATGAAATCGATAATAAAGCAAATTCAAATTCCAAATTAGGGTTTCCAGATACCCATATTCGGTAGAGGTTTACTTTAGTCATAATTTGATGGCTCTAGGACCGTTGTTTTATCACAGTGCGAGAAACATACATACATTTATGCATATTCTTCATTTTTTAATTTCTTTAAAGTACTCGTACACACAGTGCGATAATGTTTGGTGGCAACAATTTGAAAAGTGAAACGGATATTTTAAGTTTTCAAAGCATAATGCCGAAACGAAATTAATAGGCCTTTTGCATTAACGCCCTTTGGGCTAATAATCACATTCTTTACATTTTATTAAGTTGCCATACATATATATATTGCCTTGTTAAATGGGAACTGCAGTCATTTAGGTTTAATAAATACTCCTATTTTTAAAAGCTGCAAATAGCTTTAACTTGGAATCTAGCTTTAACTTACAGTCAAGTTTATTGCCAATATCCAAAAGTTGGAAAGACGTAAGCTTAAACTTAAATCACAAATTGCGTCATTCCCTACATACAGTATGATCTGGGTATTATATCAAGATTATGCAGTTAGACATTTGAAATTAACAGACCATACGGAAAAGGACATTAAATTAAGAGATAGGATTTCTGATACCTGAAAAGAATGTAAAATTCTAAGGGAGGTTACAGTTGACGAAGAAGAAGTCCTTCTTTTATTAGCTGAAGAGACTATTTATGAAAATAAATCAGATAACACCCTTGAATGGAAATTCATAGATATTTCGTCAAATAATGAACCAAGGAAAAAATCTCAATCATATACCAGAGGTGGTAAAATTCTAATATAAGACGAAAAAAGCTAAAAAAAAGAGAAAAGAAAACAAAGAAAAGAGAGCAGAAAATATGATTTGCAATGCGTTCAAAAGAAACGAAAGCAGGTTCACAATTTGAGGATAATAAAACAAATTTTTCAGAAACGAAGGATGTTTTTGCGGGAAAATGCACATTTTAATTTTTCTGATTTCACATGGCAGAAAAAATGTTCCATGAAGCCATAGCTTTCGCTAGGAATTACGGTCTTACAGTACTCAATAACTACACCACTTACCACTGATTGACTTGTGTTTGGGGAAATTTGTTCCATTTGGCGAGAAATCGCCTACAGGCGCCGTATTTTGCGACCATTTGGCGACGGTTCTTGTATTTCTGTATTTGGTGCTGTAAGTGAATAATTGTAATTGATCCTTTTATGTAACTGTAATCGTATTGGGCCCTTCTTTAACTTTAACCGTGTATGCTTTCCAGCAATTTCGATAATAGGAAATACTGAAAATTTCCCAGCGGCCGGGGAAAAACTAAATAAGATCTAAGAATGCATGAATTCTCAGTTTTTAGTTCAGAGTTGACTTTGCAGTATTGAATGATCTCTGTCTGAGTTTCGCTGTTCAGATGCGCTTTGCATTGTGTTGTGTTTAACGTTCTTAGTAGTTTGAAGTGATAATCACTGATTGTGGTCCATCATAAAGAGAAGAGTTGTACGAGTAATTTTGTGGTTAACAAAATAAAAAGTACGAGTAATTTTGTTCCAGAACTATAAAGTGTTTCTTTTTTGGAAAGTAAATTTTATGAGGCTATCATCAAGTCTGTGTGCATTCAGTCCATTACGAACCTACACGTACGCAACACTTATATACCTTAGGGAATTCACAGGTTCGGGTCTTGCTTCAACCTGCTAGTGAAACTTAAATTAAATGTCACTATTTCATTTTACTTTAATCTGCCTTTTGCAGTCTGCCATCTCAGATTATACCATGATGCTTTTATTTTGTAATTTGGATTCTTGTTATTTATACTTGTATCCTTAATCAAACTACATTTTAATTTACAATCTTTTAAAAGTTCTGGTCTGCAACATATATAACAACTTCATTTTCATTGTTCTCTTGTGCATGACTTAATGGATAATTCTTATTTAATTATGTCGCAACAAACTGTATTTTATAGATTCTAATGAAATTTCTGCATGAATTTTTTCTTGAAGTTTAATCTGCCACTTTAACCTTCCTTTTTTTTAATTATTCTTATAGTATATATATTTCTATGAAATAATATTATAATTCCTATAATGAAATTACTACATTAATATAATCGAAATAATGATAATTTCTATGACATGCAGTTTTTACCATATAACATCTTAGGTTTCATAATAGTATTTCTAGATAGCGAGGCATTCCATTAAGTAGACTACTGCTAGCAGATTGGTAACCCATAAAATAATTTACTTCGCGTAAATTCTTACTTATGTGTTACAAACATAATTAAAAGTAATAGCCAATTCAAGTCAGCATATTATACTCCATAATGCTAAGGATTAAATTTATTTATTCTGCAGAGGTAGACCTTTCATATCTCCTAAGGCTAATAAGTCAGAGGTTAATGGGAAATGAAGTATCATGGAGACTAAAAGCTGTAGAATGTACAGCTAAGTGAATGGTGAAATACCGGATAATTTGGAATTAGAGTTTAAGTTTCAGATTTTGTAATTAGACTTGTAAGGTTTATCCTAATTTTATAACAGTTCTTTTAAGTTTATGTAGCTTTCCTATCCATTCTGCTTCAGCTTACAATTTCCTACCAGAATGTATTTTCAGAAACGAGGTTAATGTAAATGAGTAAGAGCAGTATATAAGTCGATGTTTCACCGACTTCGTGAGAGAGCCCGAGCTCCTGACTAGCGCGCGTTTGCCTTTGGCTACATCTCCCTAAGCTATTGATACGCTCGGCCGTACTTCAGGCCCTTGTTTGGCTTAGCCGACTTAATTAAGATTTAGGGGCCTACTTGGAACTTACCAGCTTCGGCTATACCTTTCAGCTAGCTTTAGTTAAGGCAGTTAAGTTTAATTTCATATTAATTTAAGTTCAAGCCCAAATGGAGGCTTCGCTGTACGCTCCGAGTTATGCGTCTCTGTTCAAACACGTAAGCGATTATTCGCTTATTAGCGTTAGGGGTTTTAGATTATTGAACTGTGAATTAAGAAGGTGAAACCCCAAAGACGTTTACTAAGAAATTATATATATATATATATTTACGATAATTGCATGATTACTGTAAGTTATATACATGCAGTTATTAACACTAGTCATTAAATTTAGATTTAAGGACTATCAGCATTGCCTGACATGAAAGGGTACGATGAACGAACAATTTATATTTGAGGAAATGTAACGTCTCGAAAAAAAATTACTAATCTGCGTAATATAATTGTTGCTTAGCTAAGAAGGCGATTAAGCAAGTGAAACTAATGGGTGGAGATCAACTGAAATGAGCCGCAATGACAATACGGAGAAAAATAATCATGAAATAAAATTTCATTGTGTTTCTCAGATGCATTAAAATTTAAATAAAAAGAAAATACCTTTGATATACTCATTCCTTTTTTAATACTGAATTTAGTTGTAATAACCAAGTAAACAAATCAAGCTTTGTTTTCTGTTTTTATTTCGTAAAATTCATGTTCCTGTCCATTTGATTTTTATCCTTTCGAAAATTCATAATAAAATTATTCATTATGTTAACATAAAGAGATGAAAGAACTAAACTTCAGCTTGAGTAATTTAATCTCACGAAATCATGAAAGATTAATTCAAAGAGTAATTGGAGAAGGATAAAGTATAATAGATTAAACAAGAAAGAAGGAAACGTCCAAATATTATTCTGTATTGTTGTTATATATACGTATAAGACAAGAGTGTATATTGCTGTAGATCTCCTGGAGATCTTTAATTTTTGGATTTATATGATTCTCAAATGTGTCGGAGGAATACCAGTTCTTTTAACTATTTAAGGTTAAGATTTTTAGGACCTCCGATTAATTACCCACTCACCTTTGCCTCCTTGCTTACCTGCTTTATCTAGTCTGGTAACAATATTTACAATCTCGTTTTGCCAACCGTACATTAAACAATAAAATCTTTGAAAGCAAGTTGTGAGCTATTTTAGAGACATTAGCTATGTAATTTGTACCCGATATTCGAATCTTAGCATTTAAAAACTCCCCTCTTTTTGCTTTGCTCTCAATTGTGTGTTCATATTAGAAGTGAACACAACTTTTTTAAAACTCCCTTAATTATTCTAACTATCTTAGCAACAGCTTCATTTCTTATACCAATTCAAAGAGAAAGTAAGACCGTTAACCTATTCTAGCATTATCAGCCGCGAATGGCAAAACCTTTCTACTCTATCCTACATTTTAGTTTCAGAAACTTGATATTTCCATATTTCCAATATGAGGGCTTAGAACTAAACTGAGTGGTATGCTGTGAATGATACATCATCAAACTGCAATGTAACTATGTCTAAGGATAAAACGGAGGTGTACCAATACTGGAGTATTGTAAAGCATGGAATGAATAACTTTATTGTTTATTAGCTGCTAACTAGCTATAATCAAAATGGATCTACATTATTGGATTTTTCTAACATTATATTATAGAACGAAAAGTATTCGATTTAAAAAAGAAAGCTGAGAGAAACGTATTTAGTTGAAAAAAGCCAATACCTTTTAGATCCATTAGGCAATTTTTTAAAGCAGGATATATTGAAAATGAGCAATGGACTCGAAGCACGGACCTCTCGAATACACGCCAAACTTGCTGACCACTTCACCACGAAGGCATGCCAAGAAGACGGGAGAAATACCTTATATACTCCCTCTTTTACAGAGCGCCTGGGGATTAGGGGACACAATCGCCAAATCCTGCTGTGGAGAATCATCATCCACTGCCCTTTTAGTTCGGCCGCCACTGTAGAGTCATTAGGATTTATTTGGAAGCAAGAGACGTGAAAAAGAGCAATGCCCTCGCCGGAAGTCGAACTACGGATCTCTCCAATACGCT
Source organism: Stegodyphus mimosarum (assembly GCA_000611955.2). Taxonomy (NCBI): domain Eukaryota; kingdom Metazoa; phylum Arthropoda; class Arachnida; order Araneae; family Eresidae; genus Stegodyphus; species Stegodyphus mimosarum. Next base: position 333,184 of record KK115142.1, read on the forward strand.
CCGAGCGTGCTTGATCATTACACCATGAAGGCATTCTAAGAAGGCAGAAGAAATACCTTATAACCTGTTAAAAATTATTATTAAGGTTTTGGTTTACACCAGCGAATTAAATTGACTAACTTCCATTTATATTATTAGTATTTAGTATTAAGGGTTACGCTTTCAATAAAGTTAAGAAATCTATTAATCGTTAAGGACTATCGGTACTATTCCGTTAGAACTGCGACATTTAGAAATGAAGTTAAGATGAGAAGAAAACGATGCTATAGCAACACGCGAAATTTAGAGGTTCGAGAATTCAACGACTGAAATATCGTGGCTCGAGATTTCCAGTTTTACTTTGAAATATCATCATAAGTTATTTTTTTTGCCGTATTTCGCCACTTTTTTTAGTACGATGGACTACACAATTTGGAAATTACCTAATAACGAAATGGCTGATGAAAGATTCCTTCAAGACAAAGGAATAATTGGTGGCAATTGACTTTGTTCTCAAAATAATTCGATGAAGTTAACTTTTGACTCAAGCAAAGTTCCTCTATGGCGTTGTTACGTACGTTCTTGCTGTGAAAAAAAAAGGATTGAGAACCAAAACATGATTTGAAGACTAGCGTCTTTCTTTCCTCGATGCCATTTGTTTTATTTATCTGTGGTGTCAGGAATTGACGTAGACTGAATTTTGCCAATTTCAGTTAGAAATCAGCCATAATACGACAGAAGATTGGAATAACTACTTGATGGAGGTATGTGCAAATATTTTGATGTCTTGTAAATGAAATAAAATCGGTGGATCCAACAAAATCATAGAAATAGAAGAGACCTTCCACAAAAAGGAAAACTCCAGAACAATGGGTATTAAGGGTTTTTGCCGGGAAAGCAAAGAATGTTTTCTGATTGCCGTTCCCGATTGTTTTGCTACATTGATGACTTGCCATTCAGGAAAACATCGCGGAAAGCAGCATTATATTTCCAGACTGCTAGAAACGATATAAGAAAGAGGAATTAAGAAATGCTGGGTACGAACATTTGATTGTGAATTATAATTTGTTAGACTCCGGAACCGGATGACATACTGTAGAACTATTGTAAGGCAGCGCTAAACGGAGAAACAAAGGTCAGCGCCACTATTTAGAGTCATATTTGATGGCATTTATGTGGCTTCGGTTATATTCTAAAACAAAAGTTTTTTATGATACTGAATAATAATTTTATGCCGTCTGTTTAGACTGAATTTCCTTTTGCTTTGTTATTTTTTATTTAAGTGTAGAATATTCTTTATGTCAACTGTTTAGATTAAATTTTTTGTTTTATTTTTTATTTATGTATAGAATATTCTAGATTAAAAATTTAAAAAAAAATTCTTTTTTTTTAAGAATTGTAAAATTAAAAAAAATTACTTTTACTGAAATAATTTTTTAGTCCTTTGAGCTCGATTAATATTTCATAATCTTAAACCTGGCAACAATTGGTGGGCAAAAAGAAAGTGGCGCATTTTTAACTGATGCCGCTCTAACGGAACAGTACCGGAATATCTGTTAATAGTAATCTATTAAAATCAATGCATTAATTATTCAATAATAATCTATTAATTATTAAAATTAGGGAGTCGAAAATTATAAGTGGATCTAGAGCTGCAGTAGATATTTGTGCCTCTATGCCTGCATACTTGAAGGATTATCTGCAATTATTTTTTATCTGAATGGCATATCATCTTATATTAGAAAAGAAGAAACAAAATTGTGTGTAGCGTGAAGTTAATCAGCTGCTCAATGTTTACTAACATTTTAATATTTAATAATGTTTTTATCCAAAACATTGTGTAGAGTGAAGATTTTTAATATTTTCATGATTTTATTTTGTTAAATTTACTGTTCATTGTTGCATATAGTTATGTTTCCAAAATAAAGCAGTAAAATAATTTCTGCAGCTTTGTTTATGTTTATTTAACATTATTTGTTTATTTTTGAATTTCATTTAATATTACAGTGAAATATGAAAATGTATATACATCTTTAAAGATGAAATATTCTGTATTTTTTAATTCTCCCACACTGATTCCCATACAATTCATACCGAAACGAGTGCCATAGGCTCCATTATTCGTTCGTTAGAGAATTGATGGCTTACTAGTTAATAACATTACTATTATAGCCTTTTTTGATGAAATTCCTTATTTTCGTTGTAATCGGTGAAAGCAGTGTTAAGGTTTCCCAATTTAGTTCATTGGATTTTATTCCTATTTCTGTAGTAAATTACAACTATAATAGTGTATTCCAAAACCATTCCTTGATACATCCCATTTTCAATTTTGATCCGTATATGTTTAATTCCCAAATACTCAAATGTAATTAATAAGTTGCATTCATTTCATTAGCGGCCGCGTCTTGAGAAAATTAATCGATGAATGGACTGGTGATCTATAGAATTCTGGCTTATTAATCTCCGAAAAGTAATTCATCTGTACATGCTGTGCTCAAAATGTCGGAAATGCACAGCTCCAGATTAGGCAATTGTGATCTGTCCCGCATTGGAAATTTAAAACCCATTTCAGATTTAAAGTGGTAAATTCTTAATCCTATTTTAAGGTAATTCTCTTGTTACTAGATGATATATTTTAAATTTACACTGAAATATCAAAACTCATTTATCCTGATGGTAAACTCCTAATCCTGTTTTAAAATAATTCTGTAATTAATATATGGTATATTTTGGAACTATATTGAAACATCGTAATTCATTTAACATGGCGGTAAATTCTTAACTCTGTTTTTCAATAATTCACAAAGTCTGAAGTCTTTGTGAAATGTGTTGCGGTTTAGAACTAAGATTGAAAAATAAATTGTAAGTCGGTGAATGGTAACAAGTATTACTCTAGTCCCATCATGAACAGCTATAAAATTATCGCTCACACTCAAAGTTAAATTGTAATTCCAGACATACATTTCTATTAATGACAGAATGATGGAGAAGAAACTGAGTTTTAAAGTCTGATGTGGCTAGATCATGAGCTTCCGCGAATTCCATATTTTAAATAGCAACGATTGTTTAAGTGATTAAAAAGTTAATAATCAGTATTAAAAAAATCATTACCGGTTGATTACTCGTGAACAGCACTTAATTTATTGTTCAGATAAATAGAGAGATCTAATTGGCCATATATAAAAAACTGGGTTTTCTAAATGTGCACAAAAATAATCAAACGTTTTCCTTTTTACTTCTTTTCATTAAAACATTATTTTATTGGGCGAGTGAATAACATAACTTAATTGGTTTTTAATCAAAGAACATTAAGTGTCTATAATACATTCCAAATAAATTATTTGAAACGAATACCACAATTTAATTTTCTTCTGTATTATTTGCATAATATCAACAAGTATAGATATTTTCTGATCCGCACGCGATCCCATTTTTAAATTTGCAGTACTTGTACAGCCTAAAACGGTATGTTCCATGTTTAATGAGTCTTTCTATCTATTCCTGAATGATTACTAGTATTTTACTGAGCAATCCCGACAGTACGAGCCTTTATTAGACATTCAACTGCAGTGTGCACAACTTCATTCGTATCCTCAATTTGCATAACGAATCTTTAACTGTCACGTTCGCTAGATTTTCAAGCTCTGCATCCCATTTAACTTTTCTCTTCTCTGCTCCAGCTACTGCCACATCAATGTGTTAATGATAGTCAGTGTCTCCTAAATTGTTAACCAAGACCGCTATGTTGTTTGCCGCTATATGCGTAGGACATCATTTTTCGTTATTTCATAGAATAATGTCTTGGAACATCTTGATTCACTTCTGGAACTAACTGTATGGAATCACAATAATTTAACTTCATTCATCGGTTGTAAGAAATTGAAGAATGTAACTCCCAGAGGTTTTTGTAACTTTTTCTTGGTTGTGAAGGTTTCTTGGTTAGTTTTCTTGGTCTTTCATACGGTGAGCAACAAATGTAGCGACAATGTCTTATATTGGGGATCAGAAAGCTTTCCATTTCCAGCACCGATATCAAAACAAATGTCGAATTCTATCAGATTCCCTTAACGAGTAAACGACTTCTATCTGTTATCAGAAAACTTTTTGTTAGCCAATGGGAAAATTTCTCCCATCCCAGATAGAGGGCGCAAGCCCATTATGAGAAAAGTAAACGAATAAAGTAAGCGCAGAGGAATGAAATTATATTCATTTAAAATAAAATTAAAATGTGGCTAGAAGCGAAAGGAAATTATTGCTAGTTGATAAAAGTATTTGATTACTGACGATTGCAATTGTAATCCCTAATAAAATTGCTTAATTGACTTAAATTGTTGACATGTAAGGAAAAAATATGGAAATTTAACATATACAATGGGGAGGGGAAGAGGAAATACTTTTTAGTTAATTTAAACTAGAAATAAACGAAACTTCACTGAATTAATGTCATACGGTAGCAATGATTATAAATCGTTTTGTGAATATTCCAGTTGAAAGAAAGCTATAACATATCTTGAATCCATATTTGAATAAATATATTCCTTGTAGGTTGAAATCAAGCAATAATTGTTTCAAATCAGCTTCTTTAATTTTCTATGCATTTTATTAGCAAGGGAAGATTCGATGCATTATTTTTGCCTATATTTGGAATCTCCAGTGTCATTTGAAACTTAGTACATTTTGTATACTTATATCGTTTGTCAGCCGCCCAGACGGTATAGTGGTTAGGGGAGCCGGCTACAGTACCAAAGGCCCTGGGTTCGAATCCCAGAGAAGGCATGGCTCCATCCCTTCATAGGAGGCAAACTGTCTGTCCCTTCATAGGAGGCAAAGGTGGCCCACCTACTAGGTGCCTTCATAAAAAAGTGACCACTACATCTGGCCTTAGTAGTGGCCACGCCGAAGTCGGCTGATGGTCAGCCATTGGAACAAAAAATATTGTTTGTCAACTTGGAATATATATTCAATAAATGCCTCCTCTTTCTCGCCTTTTTGTTATTTTGAACACCCTTATCACATTTCTTGATCTGAGACTTTAAATATTTTGCATGGTATGTTTTGCAAATCCGAAAAGTAAAGACACAGTATGTTACAATAATTTTAAGCGTTTAGTTATTTTGATGTTGAGACATTATACATTTTTGCATGCAAATTTTACAAAGTAACAAGCTATTAGCTTAGGAATGCAGGATGGGATGCTCTCACTACTTCAGTTTTCGATCTCTCTTCGATCCT
>KK115142.1:338416-370794 GCA_000611955.2 Stegodyphus mimosarum
CTTTCGCCCACACTGATATTTGCAAGGCAATAATTATTAGCGACATGAATGCTCAATCAAGAAGGTGGAGTTATAAGCAATCAAATACTGCTGGATTAGAAGTTGAAGATTTCCTTGTTCCTTTCCTAAATTCCAATTCTTTTGAGGTTATTTTTAAACCCGATGACCCACCTACATCCATTATAACGGTTCGGGTAGTTCACCAGACTTGTTATGTGTATCATCTGACATTTGTGCTTTCATTGAAAGGAGGGTTCTGGAAGATCTAAATTCATAACACAAGCAAGTCATGGCCTCTATTAATGTCCGCCACCCAGCAAGCCTATTTAAGTCAAGTTTAAAGAAATGAATTTTGAAAAAGCAAATTGGGTCAGTTTTGGAGAAATGACTGACAGAGAACTCTGGGAAGCGAATTCACTTCCTGTGAAGAAACTAATTAATAACTTAACAAAAGCAATTTTGTTTTAGGCAAAGGCATGCATACCACGCGGCGGAGTCAGAGGCTATAAGTGCTTCTGGTCACCTAAATTGGAGGATGATAAATAGAAAAGGACCTACTCAGAAGAAAATCTGGGCTCACTAATAGGCAGTCTGATGTTATTGCATGGCTAAAGCAGGCTAGCATAAAAAACTATTCCAAGTCAAATGTCAATCCTTTGTAGATTTTATTCCACACATTGATTATAAAAAGGATAGCTTCAAAACTTTTAAGTTTATTTCTAACATCCAAAATCGTAAATTCTCGTTTAGGAAGCATCCAATTTCCGTTGAAAATAAATTTCCGTCTTCAGATAAGCAAGCGCCTTTGGATAGTCCTATTCCCACTTCCAGAGAAAGAAAAAATATGCAAGATGAATATCAAGGAAAGTTAATGTTGAATGGAAAAAGTTAATCAAAAAAACTTGGAATGCTACCAAAGGACTAAGTGGGAGGCTATTTTTGATGTTCCCTTTAGCACACAAGAACTGGAACTCACCCTTAGACGTGTTAAAACGAAAAAATCTTCTGGTGTGGACTGTCTTATTCATTTCGGAAGTGAGGCAAGAAAAACAGTATTGAATGTCTTTAATCAAGTATGGGAGTCAGGTCAGATTCCGGCATATCGGAGAAGAGCTATTATTATTCCAGTCCTAATAAAAAATAAGAACCGCAGGGCAGCTGAGCAGTTATAGGCTCATTTCTTTTGCGGTTATTCTTGCGAAAACTATGGAAAGACCTGTGGTAAACCATTTGATCTGGTATATTGACGAAATATAGCATTTTAGATATAGAGCAAGCTGGTTTCTGACGTAATAAGTCAACGTGCGACCAGGTGACAAAATTCAGTCAGTTTATTAAAGATGCTTTGGATGACAGAAACATTTTGAAAGCTATTTATATTGACTTTAAGGAGCCTTATGACTTTGTCTGAAGAGAAAAGCTCTACCAGAAGCTCCTTAGTATTGCCATTTCACGCAAATTATTTAATTAGATTAGGTCTTTCACAAGCCAAATGATATGCAAGGTAAAGTTCGGAGATTCCCTCTCCAAATGTTTTAATTTATAAACTGGCTTCGTCAGGGGGGCAGTTAGTAGTTGCACGTTGTTTAACATATATATCAATAATCTAGTTTTTTCTCTTAAATCAACATCTGGTTTTAATTGTCTACTATTTGCTGATGATTTGGAAATTTGGACCAAGGTTCCAAAACATGGTGCAAAAAACCTTATCGCAAGCCGATTAAATAAGGCCCTGCAGGTCCTCTCGAATTGGTGTGAAGAAAATAATATGATTGTGAATTTGTAAAAGACAGCTTGTAGGGTTCCTCACTTTTATTCTATTAGAGGAAGTGCCGCAGAACCTAGAGAGCTGTTAAGCGAATTATGGCTTAATTCAAAGGACAGAGATCGTAAATTCAATAAGGGTTAATTACTCTTCATTCACTCAAAATAAGATTAACAGTCGGCCTCTTTCATCGGGCTTCCAGCAAAGCCTCTACTTGGGATTAAAAGTAAGAAATAAGAGCTAACTAATGACTAACTAAGAGATTTAGCCGAAGCTAACACAATTCTAAAGTAGTTGGCCCGTAATCTTAAACTAACCGGTGAACTGTTAAAAGGCACGTAATAATACAGCTCAGCATAACAACAGCTTATAGAGACGTACCCCAACTGCAAACACGCCCTGTTCAAAGTTCCTGACTCTCTCTCTCTCTCATAAAGACAGTTGAACTTTTCTTTAATACTATCTGTTCTTCATTGGCATACAATGCGTTTCTAAACCCTCATTCTGGCAAGGAGGTGTACGGTGAAACGAGGCAAGACAGGACAGGTTCACTAAATTAAAATAACTGTTATGAAATTAAAATATATTTTACAAGCTTCACAGTCTTTTTCTCTAACCCATGAAAATTTTCGCACAGATTTAAAGTACCAAGATATTTGATTATCAACACGGACAATTTTATTTATCTGGGAGTGACTTCTGATAATAAATTAAGTTGGAAGCCTCATGCTGAGCAGTTTACCTAACGTCTTCCAGATAGACCTAGTGTTTTTAAGTGTCTAGCAGGATGTATCTGTGGGTGAACTCGGTCCACTCGTAACATGACATTTAATATTTATATCCTTCCTTTAATGATGTGTTGCCGTGAAGTTCTCATCAATGCCTCACAATCGGTGGTTAGTAAATTGAAATGATGCAAAACCAAGCTCTTCCCTTGATTACAGGAGCTGTGAAGCCCCGCCTATCGATGCGATGTTATTGTTGACAGGAAAAAAACCCTTCCGAGATGAAAATGAAGGCCTTGATTGTCTATGAAAAGCTTCTGCGGATGGAGGATCCCTAGTGGAGGTACTATGTAGTCAGGCTTAGGAAATTAAAACTTAATAGGGATTTATTCAAAAAGTCCTGGACTTGAAGAAAGATCTTGAGATTCCAGATAATATGCAACCTCTCCTGGCAATCAGAAGCCCTGTAGAGGCGATTAATGTCGAAGTAAACATAGTGGAAATCATCCGTAGAAAGAGAAGTGTTCCAAGAGCCTTTAGAAATGTCTCGCTTTGGAGACCATTGCGGCTAGATATCCACCTACTTAGTGGATGCACGTTTTTACTAATGGTTTTCAAGTTTGACTGCCATTTTAAAGTTGGGGTTGGTGGGTTTTTGAATCTTTTTTTTCTTTCTAAACTCCTGCAGGATACATTAGTACTTCCCTTAATGGAGAAGTAGTAGCCATCTGTATAGCTCTAAAACAATTATTAGCTATTCATTACAAATTTGCAAAAAGCAGCCATTTTTTATGATTCTCACGCAGCCATTCATTCAATTAGCCCTGAGACATTTCTTATTGGAGGATTAAACTGTTTTTAAAAAGTTTATATACGTCTCAACATCTTACAAGATGTTTAGACTCGTACAGCCTTAAAACGTTGGAGAATGGTGCGTCTTTCTGCTATTCCCAATAGTCTAGGATGTAATGCAGTTGCGGCTGTTTGTCTGTCTACAGGAAATGATTGCCTTGCCGCCCACCTGCACCGCATAGTCATTTCAAGCGATCCTATTTACCTGCTTTGTGATTCTGGAAAAGAAATGGACAGAGACCACTTGCTTCGATGAACGGCTCTTCGTGGTCTTACAGAGGAGTCGAGATACTGGGAGGCAAGAACGCTTCTTAGGCAATGAATTCGGTCTTTTTGTTCATAGTGCTAGTGTCCGTAACTTCTGTTTGTAAGATTTTAGTTCTTTGTAACTTTTTGCCTAGCCACTGGAAATAAAAATTATTTGCAAGCATTTAATCTTTCAAACTCGTAGTGATTTCATTAATTTTGTTATTTCTTTCTTATTTATTAAATTTCTTATTTAATACTGAAGTTATGCGTTAATAATATTAGTTCTATTTTATAAAAAGAAAAATCATTTCTCTTTATTTATATCTCGTTGACTCTCTAATCATTGTTTCATTTTTTCAATCGCTAAAGTGATCTAAATTACTTTCTCAAATTCCCAATTACCTGTTATTAAAGACTTCCGGAGGCAAACAATTTTTTAGACTTAATTGTATGAATTTTTTTTCATCTTTTGCTCAACAGTTGGCGCGTGTCTTCGTTGTGGACAATTATGTTTCGAGCAGAAAAAAGTCTCAGCTTTTCCTCGTGAAACGGTGCGTATTTCTTTTCAAAGAACAAATGCTAAGAAACAGTAATTCAAAAATTAAAATTTTGAAATTTACTTTCTTTAAGGGGGGTAGACTAAAATTATACCTTTCATGGATATATATTGAAAAAATTGCCTGTAATTTTAAAATTCATACAAAATCAAAGAAACCAAAAATTAGTGTGCAGTTTGCTAAGGCAATCAGTTTCCTTAGATATTGATAAAGCATTTTCTTTTGGTTAGTAATTCTATTTCTGAAAGCTGCTAAAATACTTTGAAATATTTATAATAGCCAAAAAAAGTATTTCATTGCTTTTTCAATGTTGCGTTCTGTCCTCTCGAGAGAATGTTTCAAGGAATGTCTGTTTCCTAGAGAGTTATCATTGCCCTAATAAGTGTCTAAGCAATAGATAAATGTCCAGTTTGAAACTTAGCTTCTAGCTAATGATATTTAAAAATAGTTCAATCTTGAAGCATGAAATTAAATTTTAGAATACTAAAGAAACAAAGCTTTTTTGAAAACGCTATATTCTACATAAATCTGGCGGAAACAATAATTGATAAAAATGATATGACAGAATCTAAGCATCTTTAATAAATATCGTTTATACTTAACAAAACCACCATAATGAAGTAAGAGTTTGATCTCTTCTAAGAATTACTCTTTTTCGAAGGCCAAATTGCATTAAAGGGATCTTTTCTTCTAAGATAAAAGAATAAAGAGTCTCAACCGCAAATAGGACACAAGAAAAAGAGCAAGGTAATCCCTAGTTCTCGCAAAGAAAATGTAATCCCAAAGAATAAGGAAGAGGACCAGACGAATCGAAACACAACATCTAGGAAGAAGGTCACAGAGTAAAAAATTCTGAAATGAATGGGCAGCTAAGATAAAAAAACAGACAGAATACATTTACGTATATTTTCAAGTGTAATCAAGCTAATATTCAAATAAGCATACAGATTATGTGAAGAAATTTTGCACTCCAAGGTTTCGATTATTTTATTCTAAATTTTATTCTTTGAAAGGAAGAGAGTTTGGAACTTTGGAATATCAGAATTGTACTTGAAATTGATTTTATGTCACCTTAATAACTCGTTTTCTAGTTTGCAAGTAATTTTTGAAGGCTCTCTTTGTAATTGCAAAATTTAGTTTTCTGTGATAGCCAATTCCAAAACTCTGGCAGAAATAAATTTTTTTTAAAATCTCATCTCAACTAACAGCTTCAACAATTAAATAACATCAAGCTGATATATCTTAAACCATTCTGAATTTATTTTTTATTATATAGTATTATTCCACTTAAATTTTACCCGAACTTTCTCTCCTTTTATTTATTATATCTATAAATCTCTTCGTCACTACTTTCCAGTAAAACTGCACTGATATGACTGAGCGAGTGTCTTTTGTATAAGTATTATATACCGGTACTAACTCAGATTCTACGTGTTAGAAACTTTGAATCACTAGACTTCAGAAACATCTTAATTTCAAAACTACATCTATTGTGCAAACAAGGTAGTGAATACATTTTTCTGTTGGCTGGAAAGCCTAACTTTAATTTCATGCTTTTGTTTATTAACTTAAATTTTCTTTTAATTATCTAGCTTACATTTAAACATCTCATTTACAATAAGATTTTTTAATTCTTACATTTAGACAAACCTTTAGTTTACGTTAACGCAAATTTAACAGCATTTTTGACGTTTACTGTACGAAACAATTAGCTATACTACATTATGACACTGACACTACATTAAATTAAGGACATTCAGCTTGAACTTTACATCAAAGCACATAAGTTGGTTATATTTATTTTGCAGTCCTCACATCAGTCTCGTAGACTAAAATGGAATTCCTATAAAATCAATGTAAATGCATATTTAAATTCAGAATTTCTTGCTGTTTACGAACAACTGAAAATAACCTTACTTGCGGCAAAATTCAAAATAAAATGACAACTCTTGCACTTTTCAATATAAAATAAAAACTAAATCTGCTAAGGAAAAATAAATTTTGACTTATCTTTTTGTTTGTCGGAGCTTCTGCATCCAGTTGCTCACAAAATTCTACCATGAGGGTAGTTGTTTGCGTGCTGCATTCAGTTCGTCTGCTGGTCTGTGGTTCACCGTCTAGTTGAACTTTTCTCTTCTGAGGTTTTTCTCGCAATTTTCAAACTTTTCCCTGTCTTTAAATTTTCTATGAGTCCCCTGCTCTAGTCTAGGATATGGCGTCGATTTCGAAGTTTCTGCTGGACCTTTCAGCAGCAACTCATGAGAACCAGATCGGTGCAAGCGACCTCCTTTACGGTGCTGTTGGTATCTTCTTGAGGGGTCCGTGACACTTCGCCGACAACCACTTAGCCGACGGGACACTTAACCGACACCAGTTAGCCGACAAGACATTTAGCCGACACGGACATTTAGCCGACACGGACACTTATCCGACAGGACATTTAGCCGACACGGACACTTAGCCGACAGGACATTTAGCCGACACGGACATTTAGCCGACACGGACAATTAGCCGACAGGACATTTAGCCGACACGGACAGTTAGCCGACACGGACAGTTAGCCGACAGGACAGTTAGCCGACACGGACAGTTAGCCGACAGGACATTTAGCCGACACGGAAAGTCAGTCGACACGGAAAGTTAGCCGACAGGACATTTAAGTACGAGACACTGAACTGTGAAGCCATTTAGTCAACAGGACACTAAGCCGACAGTGACGTTTAGGGGCACGTAGTCAAATTGAAAAAGTGTTGAAATTTCTCGTCAGGGAATATGATTTAATTTTCGAAAGGAAAAATAATTTTTCACTTACGTCACGACGGTCACTTAGTTGCATTTTAATGTGGTATCTGCAGAAATTGTTCGTAAAGCTTCTTCATTTAATCAACTGGGTTTCTTTGAACACTTTCACAACATTAATTTTTCACATCATTAATCACATTATTAATTTCACATCATTAATCATTTCTTGTTTACTTAATAGTTTGAAGATTATTAAAATGTAATTATGGTTCGGTAAAAACCATCGAAACTAGTCCTGTGAAAATATTCGAAATTTAATTCATATTGCTTGACGAGAAATTTCAGCGCTTTTTTAATTTGGCCAATATACACCAAACAACACGATAAATATGACACAATGCTAAATTAACACAATAATTATAACAACATATGAGATCTTTAAGAATCGAAAATTTAATTTTACTGATAGTGAAAATATTACTTAAATATTGAATTTACAGATAAGTCGAGAAATTCCGTAATTCATAGTAAGATTAAATAATTAGTTCGTACGTGTGAGCTAAAACGTCACTGTCGGCTTAGTGCCCTGTTGACTAAATATCTTGACAGTTAAATGTTCCGTAGTTAAATGTTCTGACGGGTAACTCTCTGTCTTGGAAAATGTCCTGTCGGCTAACTTGTAGAGACATTAGGTTTATTTCGAAGCAGGAGTCATGAAAAATGTGCAACGCCTTCGCCGGGAATCGAACCGCGGACCTCTGAAATACCGGCTCAGTGTGCTGACCATTACACCACGAAGGCACGCTAAGAATGTGGGAGATATACCTTATATACTCCCCTTTTTAAAGGGCGACTAGGGTTTTAGGGGACCTAGTCGCCAAATCCTGGGTGTGAGAGTCATCATCCACAACCCTTTTAGTTCGGGCGCCACTGTAGAGACATTAGGTATTTTTTTCGTAGCAGGAGACATGAAAAATATGCACTGCCTTCGCCGGGGATCGAACCGCGGACCCCTGAAATTCCGGCTCAGTGTGCTGACCATTACACCACGAAGGCACGCTAAGAATGTGGGAGATATACCTTATATACTCCCCTTTTTAAAGGGCGACTAGGGTTTTAGGGGACCTAGTCGCCAAATCCTGGGTGTGAGAGTCATCATCCACAACCCTTTTAGTTCGGGCGCCACTGTAGAGATATTAGGTTATTTAGTAGCAGGAGACATGAAAAATATGCAATTCCTTCGCCGGGAATCGAACCACGGACCTCTGAAATACCGGCTCAGTGTGCTGACCATTACACCACGAAGGCACGCTAAGAATATGGGAGATATACCTTATATACTCCCCTTTTTAAAGGGCGACTAGGGTTTTAGGGGACCTAGTCGCCAAATCCTGGGTGTGGAGAGTCATCATCCACAACCCTTTTAGTTCGGGCGCCAGTGTAGAGACATTAGGTTTTTTTTTGGAAGCAGGAACGATAAAAAATATGCATTGCCTTCGCCGGGGATCAAACCACGGACCTCTGAATTACCGGCTCAGTGTGCTGACCATTACACCACGAAGGCACGCTAAGAATGTGGGAGATATACCTTATAAACTGTCCGTGTCGGCTAAATGTCCTGTCGGCTAAAAGACCTGTCGGCTAAGTGTCCGTGTCGGTTAAATGTCCTGTCGGCTAAATGTCCATGTCGGCTAAATGTCCTGTCGGCTAAATGTCCATGTCGGCCAAGTATCCCTGTCGGCTAAATGTCTTGTCGGCTAACTGGTGTCGGTTAAGTGTCCCGTCGGCTAAGTGGTTGTCGGCTAAGTGTCCGCGACCGCTTCTTGAGTAGCACCTTTCATGCGGGCTTCTCGATGTACTCGGGCACAGGCGCTTTGTTCGTTGATTGGCCTGCAGACGTTCGCAAGAGCTTCTAAATACTATTTCTTTGTTTGCTTCCTTAGCGCCTTGTTCCTTGTAGAATCTGCTTCAATTCTTATTCTCTTGGGGTTTTCTTCCGCACTTGTGGTTCCCTGTCTTTTTTCTCGGGAACATGGATTTGCGATATCAGTGGCTCTCTGCTGGATGTGTCTTATCCCGTTGCGCTTTCTGTAAAACAGTTTCTGGAAAACATCTTTCAACATTTGAATTTCACTCATATAAAATATGAATATATTTGATCTTCGTTCGCTACTGTCTATGCCCTATTTCTACCTTTTAAGTACATTAGCGTCTCTCGGATTTTTTCGATCACATACGATCCTTGAAATCATGGACAAAACTTCAACACTGTCTTCCCCAGCACATAGTAATGAATGCTGTCATTTTAAGACATTGTCTCCCACATTGCAATTAACTTCTTGCATTTTCCTGTCATAATATAACTTTAGTTTTAACCACACAGTATCTGAATTTCTTATAGATTCATCTATTAATTTCTGCATATCACACAATTTAAATTCTGGTGCTTGAAAATACTTTATCCAGCGGCGTAATCAATTTTTTCCCTAAAATTAACTCTGGAGTCTTCCCGGTCGTGCTATGTTTAGCCGTACTTAAAGCAAATGCTAATTCAGAGGTATCCCGGCGTTTATGATAACTTTACACATAGAAGCGTACAGCTTTAACTCTATTCTTACTGACCTACTCCGCTTGACTGCGGCCGATAAGAAACCATCTTTAAATGCCGTATGTCAAGTCCTGCGCATAGTCCCTAAGATATTTGACTAATGAACTTGTAGAGTCATTAGGATTGTTTTGGAGAAGAAATCATGAAAAATGAACACTGCCTTGGCCGGGAATTGAACCACGGACCTCTCGGTTACGCGTCGAGTGTGCTGACCACTACACCACGAAGGCATGGGAAGAAGGCGGCAGAAATACCTTATATACTCCTCCTTTTAAAGAGCAACTGGAGTTTTGGGGAACCAACCACCAAATCCCGGTGGTGTAGAATCATCATCCACCACCTTTTTTAGTTCGGGCGCCAGTTGTAGAGTCATTAGAATTATTTTGGAGCAAAAATCATGAAAAATTTAGCAACGTCTACGCCGAGAATCGAACCACGGACCTCTTGGTTACGCGTCGAGTGTGCTGGCCACTACACCACGAAAACATGCAAAGAAGGCAGGAGAAATACCTTATAAACATTTTCTCATTTTTCGTGATTACTTTTAACGGAGCTTCGTATTTTAAGATATACTAATATCAGAAAAAATCTGAAACTATTTTAGCCGAGGCTCTTCTTTGCTTCTTAAATCTTTTTATTTCTGCCTCTTAGACAAGTAAGTAAATATGTATGAGTATATATGAGTAATATAATAATATGTATGTAATTAATATGATAATATACTAATATATATGAGTAAATATCTATTTTTATTGACTTCGCTAAGTGAATATTGGCTAAATAAGTGTATTTCGAATAATTAACTTGTAAAAATTGCCTTTATATTATTTAGATACACGACCAGACTAAAATTAACTTCGTTATCAGCAGGTATGTCATTATCTGACATATCCACTTACAAACTTTTGCAACTGCAGAAAATATACCGCCTCGCGATCTTGTTACACTCTTTTCCTTATTACAAAGCGGCTGAAAATCTGCGAATTATGCAACTTGTGAAAGATGATTAACCTTAAACTAGTTGGGATAAGCAGTTTGAATTCCTAATTCTGATTAGTAGGTTTTGCATAGAATAAAAGATTGTCGATAACTTCGTGGTTAGTTAGTTCGTGGCTCTATTTCTGATAGCAGCAATGTCTTGATGGCCGTATTGAAGTGATCAGGATTTGTCAGATAAGAATACCCTTAAATTCTGGCTCCCTTTGTAATTCATCTACCATGGTTTCATGCAAGTCATGCATTTTTGCAGTCAGCATAGTACATTTTATTGTAGTCCATTCCTCATCAAATTTTATTCTTGATGCTGCATCAGCCAGCATATTTGTTTTCCTTTGAGTTAACTGCGTTGGGTTGTGAATATAACTTTGAAATATGGCTAACATGATGGTGTGGAAGAGAGAAAAAGGCAATATCCATTTTCCAAGCCACAAAATATCCAAACGAACCAGAAGTTGATGAAGATGTAATTCGAGAGTGAAGTTAATCTCCAGATTTTAGTTGTTTGCTGAAGTACTTGCTTGAGATTGCTTAACTAACTCCCTTGAGATTGCCGTATTATCAGAATACACTGTAATGGGAGTTTTGCCAAAGTGTATAATAAATTTTTGCACTGCTAAGGAAATTGAGAGAGTTTCTCTGTCAATGGGTTTGTAAATTCTTTGCTTCAAAGTTTTACTAAACTATGTAAACGGATGACCTTTTTGCATTTGGCCGGCACCCACTGTGTGGACGTCGGCCTAATGCTAAACAGTTCTAATTTCAGCTTGCTAAACAGTTCTAATGTCAGCTTAACCCTCTCTTTCACAATGGGAATGCTTTAATGGGTGACGTCATAAATCCTTCAGTTGCGTATATTATTGTATGCTTCCTGGCTTAAACACAAATTTGCCAATGCATTTATATCAGCTGGAAGCCGTCCTCTAAGGGTGGCAGTTGCGATTGTAACTTAGTGTGTTTTTGACACTGGATACAGTACATAATTTTAATCGTACAAAAAAATTAGTTACTGAGGTTTTCCATCGAAAGTGATTGAGGGTTTCATAGCAGCCTGCATGGTATCCGCAATAAATTTAAATCCCCCCCATGAGATTGACTGAAGCTGGGGAAAATTGGGAAGTTCACGGGGACAGAATAAGCGTAGAATTTTCTTGCGACATGGTTCGTACAGATGTTCGGGTGCTAGTATAAAATCTCAATTTCTATGGAAACATAAACTAAAGCGCGATTCAATATGAACGTAAGCGAATTATGTCTATGTCCAGTAATCAGAGAGAGAAAATGCGAAGGGTGTAAAAGACTCTTTTATTAAACTGAGAATAATTTAACGGAAGGCCATTCTTGTGCTTACAGGAACAGCCAGCAGTTATGGAGTAACTAAAAAAAATGATGAATTCAAACTAAACCAAAGTCATTATTTAGCTAAAGGCTACACACAGAAAGTACGCGCAAGTTGACTGAAACCTTACATATATCGGTGTGAGAAGTATGTTGGCGAAAATAACACAACGCCGCAGACACAGTGCTATCAAGATATTCAACAAGTAACATGGCCTTCAATAGGCTAAACAATCTCTCATTCAACAATTTAAAACCTTAATTCGAATACTATTTTTTTCTACATTATCTGAATACGCGGGAATTAAAATTTGCTTTCTCGCAGGAAAGCAGAAAAGGAGAAGACAGAAAAGTTCTTTAACATAACTGGATAATAATAAAAAAATCATTAATACTCTACAGTTTATTAAAACTTCAAGACTTACTCATTTGATAAACATTTTGAAGATTCTATTGTTATAAAAATATTTATCTTTGAAGCGCTGGTTTTACTAATAAAAAGCAAAAACAATAAAATTAGCAATCAGTTTCCCTTTTTTCATCGATTCTACTATTTGCTTTTGCGTGTCATTCATTGCTATATTAAGTCATACTTTTGTCTCCCTGTGTAACTCATACAGGCCTTATTTTGTTACAAATTGGAAAAAGCTTACAGTAAGTGTAATATCTTGTTGTTATTGTATTGAATCAGAGTAAGTGAATTAAACATGCTTTAATAAACATTGACTTAGCGGAATTAAAATACTTTTAACTATTTATATATATTCTGATAGGGACACTTTGCTCAATAAATTATCATTACTGTTCCATCGCTACATCGCATACATCGCATTTTATTTACTTTATCAAAGATCTTCTGTAGTTTGCCAAAACGTGAATGTCAGCTGTAGTTGATCTGTAAGAATAACTTCTCAGTTCTTCGGGATGGAAAATTGTTTCTCGCGATTTTTCGTACATTTCCCGAAATATTTTTTTTTTGTTCTGTCAAAGAACGTTGTTCTAATTTAAAACTCCGAAATGTAGACTAAAGTGTTTAAAACTGAAGTTTCTAGTAAGGAATTAACGTCTTCCCTGTAGATGTTCTCGTAGTTTAAGGGAAGGTAGCGCGTTCAGCTTGCAGTTGGCAGGCTGATGGTTTGGATCTTGGTGAGTGCTCGGCTGAATTTGCATATTTTAAGGCTTCGGGAAACATTAATTGCTCCTGCATCAGAGGCAGAACTAAAATGAGGCGGATGATTACTCTTTGATCTGGACTCTAGTCTCGTACCTCTCCCCACTCCCACGTTTAGTCGGGGTAATTATGAGGATAAAACTCATTCCCCGTGCATGCTAGCGTGATTTCGTAATGCCAATTCAACCAGCAGTTAAAAGATGCATGATTCGAATACCGGCGAGAAAATTGTTCGTTTCTCATACCTTCTGCTCAAAAAACCTTAATTTTTTCCGCAAATAAGTATTTGGTCAAACTGTAGATATAACTAGTACTTACTGCAAGTCATACATTATTTAACAGATTATCATTATTAATTTAACTAGTAATTGAATTCATAAATTACTATTATGTGTAATAATACAAGTTGCATATTAGTTTTTGTTGTAATTCACATTGCGTATTAGTTAGCGTTTGATCATTATTAAATTCTCATTGCGACCTTTGTCATATTTCTGTACCTCATACAAGCTTCTTTGCCGCGTCTCTGTTGGGTTACATAACCCAGAAGATCCTAAAACGGGACTTCTTGACATAAATTAATTTCATGTATAGTTTTAAAAACTGTGAATTTTATTGGATTATTTATTTATAATATCTTAATAAATGAAAACAATCAGTTGAATACATAAAAAAGTAACAACAAGCTTGAATTTACTTGATTTAAGACGAAAGAAAAACGATCTCTATAAGCAGAGTTCCAAATATTTATCATTGTAAATCTGTAACTGAAAATATATGGCATAACAAAATTCGGAATTTGGATTATAAAATAGGAAAGAAAAGGAGAAGAAAAAAATAAACATACTTACGAATAAAGGCTTGGCAAACAGATAAACGAAAATGCATTTAACGGCTTAAGATCGTAGTGGGAAGCACAAATATTCAACAATGAATTGTACAATAGATGGACCCTCTTTAACTCCAAAGAGAAATCCAGGATAATACTTTTCAAATAGTGTATTACAAAAGTTATCTCTTATCTGTAATTGCGGCATTTTTCAATTCAATATGAGAAAAAGGAAACAGAGAAAACTTTAAGTGAAACCGAAACTACTTCAGTTGTCGAAAGAATTTCGAGAAAGAACACAGCGAGTTGTTCGATTATATTTCCTTGTCCTTTTACCCCCAGGGACTTATCGAGTTTCTAGAAACAGCTGCTACCACCGCCTTGCATCAATAAATGCAAAATAATTCTGAAAATAAATTTATCTTTGCCATTCCTAAGTGTGTTATCAAAACAGAACAAAAGCGAGTCAAGTCTTTAAAAGTTGTATTTTTAAAAGAAAAGAAAGCTTGTTATATTTTAATGCAGGGAATTCTGAATTGACACTCTGTTTAATTGCTCACTAGGAAGAGTTTGTCTATTAGAAGTGTCGCTCATGAAAGAATAATTGTAAAACAGAAAATGTTATAACTTATCATGATTTCTAGATAACGTATAGAATATAAGCTACCTAGAAAATATATTACTTTTTATAGGTGCAATTAAACTGTGTACAATTTGTTTATAATTTATAAATTATTCAAGAATCCCCATGAATTGCTTTTATTGTCGTTTTAGATTCTAAATGCTTGAAGATTTTACGTGTCAAGTAGTTTCACTTGCCTATACCAAAACCGTATTTTGATTTATAACAACTACTTTGTTCTGCTCATAAATACAGTTCAAGACTAGATTATTGCAATTATTAATTATGGCATATGTATTTTATTCACTAAAAAAACTGGGAGCTGAAATATTTTAATATATGATTCTGAAGAACAATAATTAAGCTTATTTCATAGCTTAGTTTACCTATACGTTTAACAGTATTTTCGGATCAAATTTCTTGTTATGAGATTCCTTCTGTCAAAATAAATTTTGTTGATATAACTAACCAACAGATTTAAAATATTAGATTTAAATTTTGCACCGGACCAAAAATGTGCTTGCGAATTTGAGTTGATGTTTTGGTAAATATTAATATTTAAGATCCAAAATTTTAAGTTATTAATTATTACTATTAAAACATAAAAAGAATCGCGCAAAGCATGCTTTACTGTAGACATCAAGTTCATTTTTTTAAAAAAAAGTCTGGATAAAGTTGCTCCTAAATCTTCTATAAGTTATCTAAACCGTTTTCAGGGAGAAATTTATTTTATTAGAAAATCACGTATGAAAATGAAAAATATCCCATACATTTGATCAATAAAAAGTAAAAATTGAAACATATTTACTCTTCGTACAGTTAGAAACGAAGAAGCTTTCATATCGTTTTGTTCTCAAGAGCTCTTGCTATCAAGATAAAAAATTATACGGTTCCTGTAATTTTATTAACCAATTAGTTTATGTTTTGGATCTTTACTGTCACATATTACACACATTATCCTTTACGTTTTCCCGCCAGAATGCAAACTTAATTTGTGTGTGTTTAAGGTAAGGGTTTTAGATTGTGAGGCAGAACGTATTCTGCTTCTCTAGGTTATATAACTAGGTTGCTAGATAATATAAGATTTGCAATTATCGGTCTTGTATTATAACTGCCGATAGCTGATTTCCACTCCAGTTAAATTTTGAGCCAACTTCGCTTTTAACTGGTTTTTGTAGCCTTCGGCTACTGGCTTAGTTGAATTTAAATCTCTCATTTGACTTGCTGTATTTATGTTATCTCTCCACAAGTGATTGGCTGACTTTTAGGCGCGAAGTGTGTGTTCTGTTCTTATTTAGTTTTAACTAAATGATGTTTTAAGGCCCGTTTCCACTACTGCGTATGCGTTGCGGTGCGTATGCGTTTCTCCAATCAGCGAACGAATACGTTTTGATTGTCATCTGGTGTCCGTCGACGGATTACGGAACGGATGAAGTTCAACAATGTTCAACTTCCATGCGTAGGTCTGCGGAAACGTTGGGGTCACGTGGTAAAAAAGGAGCAATCAGGTGTTGTCACCAAAAATTAATGGCGGCAGAAGCAGCGGCAGAAGTGATGAACGCTGGCTCAGGAAAAGAATGTTTTGCTAAAAAATACTTATTTCTGAATTAGCGTTATTGCGAGAAATCTGCATACTGAAAAAGACAGCAATCAGCTGAATTTAGTTAAAAAAAAGATAAGAAAAATAAGATAACTGCAACTACAGTACTAGTTCGCCGAGAGCTGTGATTACTGTCAAGGAAATCAGGAGCAAAAAATATAATACCAAGTTCATGAAATAGGAAAATTTGTCCTGAAAATTATTTTCTAGTTCTGCATACACGTTTATCTTTCATGATAACGAACGTCTGACTATATCAGACTGCAATAGGAAATCAGATACGGCATGAAAAGATTTGTTACTTTTTCTTTTGAAACAGGTAAAAACTAAAAATATTAATTATAAATTAAATTTAATAGCCTTTTAAATATTCCACTGAATTAAAAAGTACATTAAAGTTGTATTTCTCTATTTACAAATATACCTTTTGGCTAGCATATATTTGTAAGCACATGGAATATATTTTTAGCAGTCTCTTTAACTTTAATAGGAACGCCACTTTAAAAAATAATGCTTTTTTTAAGAAATGTCCTAGAAGATGAAGAACAAACTCTGGTGAATTTTTTAGACGATAGCACACTGAAATAGAACCAAAAAAATTTAGTTTTATGAATTCATTTATTTCATAATGTATATTAGACAAAATTGCTAACAATGTTAGTGTGGTGGTAGCATAGTGGTAAAGCTGAAGATAGCAAACTGGGACCTTTTGGGTCGTGAGTTCAAACCCCGTACTCTTCTTTTTCCACCCTGTTTGCTATTTTCTCAGCTCCGTGTTCCAATTGATCTATATTTGTGTTTAAAAATTTATTTCTATTGGTATGTGCATTAAATATAACGTTTTATTGATGCTCTTATTTATTTAAAATTTTCCCCTCAAGAATTTATTTTGAAAGTTATAATATAATACGAATTTAAAATGTACTCCCTGTATATATATATATTATATATATAAATATTTTTTTTCGTTTCACTTTTATGTTAAAATTTAATAAAACAATTTTTAAAAAACTTATTATAATAATTGCTTTAAATTCTGTTCTCTCCAGCTGAAGCACAGGAATTAATTAATTAAATATTTCCATTTTATTTACCTTAGGTATGCATACATATATAAAGAGAAAAAGCTTATCTTTATAACTTCTTCCATAAAAAACAATGAATTTAAAATTTATAAATTCAAAATAATATTTTATGGATTATGCATAAAATATAACTGCGCATAGTGCATTTTGAAACAAGCGAGATTTCTAATAAATTTTCCAGCTATGACACAGAAGAAATTGACGCTAAAATTTTATATAATATCTGTTTTCTCCCCAAATTTGCGCATATTTTAAAAATATACAGTCTCACATAGCAGTCAGCGGTGTACAAGCATAGCAAATTTTGTGTAAATATTGTGAACCTTTCTTTACAGTTGCTTTGTATTTTTAAGGTACCAGCTATTTTTAAATGTGTTTAACATTTTTATTTGTTTTGCAGTAACAGTACATTTTAGTTTTAATTATATATTATTTCGCTAACATTAAGTCTTCTAGAAACGGAAAGAAATTTTTAAAAATTACTCCAGCTTCTATGCAGTTAGAGATGTTCATAATATGCATTATAACCTTACGTATCTAAAAATTGCTAACTTGCTTTACTTTCACAGTTCATAAGCAGAACTAAAAATTTCCGAATTCGTCCGAATAATCGTAAGTTAAATCAGATACCTCTGGTGGCAATGAATGCGACTGACCACCGAACTTCCGTAGGCGTAAATCCAACGCAATAGTGTAAACGGTTGTCCGTCTGCGTAATGCGTTTCTTCCAATACGCTACGCGTTGGTAACGCACTAATGGAAACGGGGCTTTACACCCTTCTCCCGTTTCAGTTGTTATTTAGGCATAATTCGCAGCCAGTCTATCTAATGCTTAGCTTCTATCTAAAGTCTAATGTACCTAAAGGTTAAGTATCTAAAGTTCTTGGCAGTCTGCAGTAACTACCAAGAAGATATCTAAACTTTGCAAAATTATAGACCAAATTTAGAGCAATATCTGACACTATTTATTAGACGTGTTACAAATAGAGTTCGATTGCCTGCTACTGCTCTTAAAGTATAATATTTTCTTCCCAGAAACAGTATTCAATCCTTTGCCAGAAGGTCCACATAATGAAATTTTGAAGAACATCTATTTAGGCAATTAATTCCAACTTTGCTTGTGTCCATGCGATTATTTTATTCTCTTTTTTTCTTTTTCAGTTTACATTCGAGTGTTCATTGGTCAAAAATCTTGGAAGTCTATGCTTGGTAATTTTATTTTCATGTAAAAATGATGAAAATTATTAAATAAGCTGTTACGAAAAAATATCAATACAGTCATTCTTTGCTTTATAAATGTCCTAGGCACTCGCTACAGGTTGATCTAAACTGCTAGGAAGCATCTGATGTTGCTACTCCGCATTTAGTTATTTCTAAAACATGTTTTTCATCAAAAGTTTTATATAATCCGCATAGAAGGACATAGTATTTATCTTATATATTTCTTTAAAGTTTTATTCTTTTAGTAAATTGAGATTTACGATATGCATCCCCACCCTTACAGAAAAGTTACAGAGAAAAATTTTATCTATCTATTATTCAAATAGTTTTTCTTGAGAGTGTTTTCTTCAGAAATATAAATCTGTGAAATTTGAAATTTTTTGATTTGTTATTTGTAAGGTTCAAAATCAATCAATGTGATTAAAAGATTTTCTAACATTCGTAATAAAAAAATCTGATGTACACGCGAAATGACTTCCTTCTACAAAATATTAAATTATACGTATTTTTCCCGCCTTTCATTTCAGCATATTTCCTCGAATTACATTAGAGATATATTTCTCATTCAATCAATTCAGTTCTCACTTCGCGACAAAGCAAAAACACGTAAAAGCTCAAAATATCTATGTTAAAAATTGAAAGATATACAAAAATATAAAACACCGAACAAAGTTAAAACAATTTTAAAAAAATACAATTTAAATTACAGTTCCTACGCAAAAACAAGCAGCTCGGCAGATTTTTTTCGGTGCACAAATCTCAAAATATGCTTTTGGTCTTACTCAGCAAAAAGATACTGAAGTCGTAGAAACTGACTGAATTTTAAGTGAGCCCATTGTGCGGAGTCAATATATGGGATTTAATTAATAACTTAAATGACAATTCCAGAATGGATTAAGCATAATTTAATTCGCAATAATAAAATAAAACGTTACTTAGTGGTTGCGAAGTTTAGTTCCTCTAGATTGGCAACAAATCCACTCTTCCGCTAAGTTTCAAGTGTAAACAAATATGGCTGCTATGGTAAAAATAATTAAGCTTAGCCGCACTTAAATAACTTTTAAATTGTTAATAATTCTACAAATATTGCACGCAGATTTACGCATAAAAACCTTAACCGGAAGATAAGAATAATATAATTTAATCATTTTGAAAGCCAAAAATGCACAATTTACAAACATGTAAGAATAAAGAAACTGAGCTCATTGAGCCGAGTAACAAAGTGGATATTACATAGACATATATTTATATACTTTTGGTGCGGCCGATTGCAACCGAAATAGAAGGTGCACATCTACATGTCATAGCAGTCCTATATTCAAAATTTCAACGCTCTGAGGCTACATACATACGGTGGCACAGACGCGACGAAAAAATCTCTTCAGAATCCTATTTCAAATCAGTTTTATAATTTTTTTGAGGGAAAAAGGGTCTTTTATTCTTTACTCACATACAGATGTCACACAAAATCATCGTTAAATTGCATTCGATAGCTGTCAAAATGGATATTTTCGTTGAAATATGATATCCAAAATTTTTCTTCATTGCAATACTTCCTTTTTACTTCCTACAAGGAAGTAATGAGAAGTGCAAAAGATAGATCATTGTCAAATACCATATGTTAGCAAGTTTTAAATTTACGAAAGAATAAACATTTTTAGGGGGGTTTTGTATCTATTTTCTGAAAGAGAACACGAAACAGAGTTGCATTTTCTATAGTCGAAAACATTTACGGTATTCTCTTCTAGGCTCTAACTACCAGGTGAATTTCTTTGATCCAAATGGTGCGCGATTTTATTGTCCATGCGATGTGACATCGTTGAAGAGCATAACTATGTAGGCAATAAAATCCTTGACAGAACATTTCGTCGAACGTAACTTTCTGGAGTAGTAAACATAGAACACTCAACATGAGGAACGTGTATGTTGGTGTCTACAATTTATAGTGAATGAAGCTGCATACTAAAATCTCCGTTTATAACAGCAGTAGCTGTTACGAAACCGTCAAATAATAAAACATATTTTAAGAATTTTTCCGTGTTTTAATGTATTCTTATCAACTTAATTGCTGTAGGTCGCTTGTGTGACATTATAATACCGATAGAGTCGCTATTTATTATCTTAAATTTATTACATCATCGTCGACATATGCAGCTTCTGATAGCATAATGACATTTATTATTAGCTCTGTTTGCCTTTCAGAGTATTCCTTGCATGGTTACTTAGTAAGATATATTGTATTAATTCTAGTCAAATTTAATCTTATCTTCCCAATACAACTGTTTCAGAATTATAATAGCCAGTTTCATTTCATCATATTGTATAATTGTTTTCTTCCATCTGGTTATTTCATTTATTAGCTTCCATTTATAAGCATATTCAGTATAATAATTTAAACATCATATATTTCTTTTCGCGCATTCTTTGGTTTCCTATAACGTCATTTCGTGAAATCTGACTGATTCTTAAATTGAGAATCACATAATGATATTTTTGCCTTGCTTCGTAAAATCGTTTGCTTTACCAGCCTAATAACTGCGCCTTTTCTAATGAAACAATGACTCGTTTTGGATTTCTGCTTTTATTTAAACAACTAATTCACTTATTACAAAATTCTTAAACTATGCAGAAGAATAATAATCTTCAACCACTATTGTAACACCACTTTGAAATTTTAGACTATTACAAATCTTACAGGGAATTTGAGTGAAATACGTTGTATTTTTACTTCTTTCCGCGACGTAAAGGAAGTATTGTAATTACGAAAATTTCTGGGTCACATATTTCAACGAAAATATCCATTTTGACCGCTATATGCAATTTAACGATGTTTTTAAGTAATATTTGTACGTAAAGACAGAATAATAGACTTTTTTCCAACAACGAATTATAAACGAACGAGTTTAAAATGAATTCAGAAGAGATCTTTTCATAGCATCTGTACGTACGTACGCATGTACGTATGGATCTCGCATAACTTAAAAACGAGTCTCCTCAGAAGGTTGAAATTTTGTATATAGGACTGCTACAGCATGCAGTTGTGCACCTCCATTTTTGATGGAATAGGCCGCACCAAAAGTGTAAGTATATATACATACTCACTGTGTTACTCGGCTCATTGAGCTCAGTATGTCTATTCTTATATATTGGGAAATTGTGCATTTTTTGCTTAAAAAATGATTGAATTACGTTGTTCTTATCTTCCTGTTAAGGGTTTTATGCCTTTAGTTAACTTTGGTTAACCACGCAATAATTGTAGAATTATCAACAATTTAAAAGTTGTCTAAGCGCGGCTAAGCCTAATTTGTTTACCATAGCAGGCATATTTGTCTACATTTGAAACTTAGCAGAACAGTGGATTTGTTGCCAATCTAGAGAAACTAAGCTTCGCAACAACAAAGTAAGATCTTCTTCTATTATCGCGAATTAAGTCATACTTAATCCATTTTGGGATTATCATTTAAATTATAAATTATCCCGTATATTGACTCAGCATAGCTTCCAAAACAAATTTACTCAGTTTCTGCGCCTTCAGTGTCTTTTCCTTCCGGCTTCGCCCGCTGCCCGAGTTGCTTGATTTTGAGTAGAAATTGTAGTTTTAATTGTAAAAATTGCTTTTTCGTTATTTTAACTATATCTATATATATTTTTATGTTTTTCTATACCTTTAAATTTTTAATGAAGATATTTTGAGTTTTCATGTATTTATGTCTTGTAGCGAAGTGAGAAGTGAATTATTTGAATGAGAAATATATATCTCTGATGAAATTCGAGGAAGTAAGTTTAAATGAAATGCAACAAATATTGTGTATAATTTAATATTCCGTTCAAGGAAGTCATGTGGTAATCAGACATTTTAATTTTGTTATGATTTTTTTCTAAAATTAATAAACCCCATCAATCGCTGAAGGCATTCAGTGTTTAACACCGATGAATGTTTTAAGGTCGACTTAGGTTCTGTCCCAAGTGAATGAGGTGCTTGGGCTTATTGTTTTTCTTCCTGTGCAACGAGGATATGAACTAGTCAATTTTAGAAAGCCCTCCATGACAGGTTCCTGAGATAGCCAATAGCCTTTTCGTTTTCAAATACCCTGAAGCTTTATTTAATAAATTTTGTGTTGTAGCTATTATACTTAAGTTAAATATACGGGTAAATTGCCAAGAAATCGGAAGTTAATGATCATTGCCTCAGTTTTTATAAAATTGTTGTAAACAGGAATACACGAAAAATAAAATTATATTTAAGTTTGTACAGCCTATTAGACGGTAAAACAGAAAACGAAACATCAGTGTTGCGGTCACCGGTTTCTAACCTTCCAATTGTTAGGTGAAAGTGCTATTAACTACGCCAAGAAGGCATATAATAAGGAAGGAGAAAGTTTTTTATAGTTTCTATCAAAAATATTACTTTTAAATTTTATATTTCTAAAGTTTCATATTTTACCATTAATGTATGCATGTTTTCTCTCTCGTAAAATTTTGTTCTAAATAATAATTAAATTGCGGAATATTTTTTTTACCAGATAAGAAAAATAATGTAATGAAGCTTTCTATGTGATGACAATGCAATTTTTTACTAGAGGAAAAAATGACAAGGAGTTTCTAATTTTGCTCGGAAGTCTGGAATTTTAGTGCAGTGACCCGAAAATAACCTATATTTTAAAATATTCTCAGAATTTGTAAAAAGAACTGACATGAGTTTCGTAGAGATACTCTGCGAGTCATGATGATGATACTTATATCTGCTCAGAAATATATTCAATAATCAAATAATTAGGTTTTCAAATTTTACTGAGTTTACGAAATTAAAACAAAATGTGGAAGGGCTAGCTTGTGAAAGCATTTCGCATTTCTGTGATAGCTTCATTCTGCATATTTTGAATTTGGAAAGCGCATAATGAAATAAACGTATGTAAAGAATTTTACATTGGTCACATCTTGAAAATGTTCCACAATGTTAACACATGTTGGAAAGCTAACCTTCCAAAAAATTTACTTTTCACAAAAAAATATCTTTCTGATAAGTTAATCAATGGAATATTAAAGACACATGAAGTTCATGAAAAACTGAAATATTATCAGCTTATAAAACTGAAATTTACCAAACTGGAGTTAAAGTTTTCTCTTACTCAGAACAATAACGCTTCTTTGAAATTTGTATTAGTAACTGAATACAGCTTTTTGGGATAATCACAGCAACACTGTGTAATTTTTTCATTTGAAAAACTGAAAAATTGTCAGATTATAAAACTGATCATAATGATCATAATAACCTATTTTGATCATAATGAAATCTGCCATGATGATTATTCTTAAAAATGGACAGTATTTCTGAGATCGCAGCCTACCAAGAATAACATAGTGAATCCACACCGCACTGTCAATGAAAAGGAGTTTTCATAATTGCTTGTGAACTCCCTGTCGCCCAGATAGTGGTTACCATGTCCGTTTACCCTTTCATGAAACGAAACGTGTGCGTCCTCAATTCATACAATGTTTGACAACCAGTACGAATTGTTTTCCATTTACACAAAAGCCCAGTTTATAGATTCATGGTGTTTCTCAAAATCCTTTCATTTCACCTCCTATATGTATTGAATTTTATAAGGATCATGTTGAGGATGAGAGACCGCCACATAATTCCCGTACGATACTGCACTTTCCCGAAACCGTTACAACATTACATGTTTGTAAAACGTTTAATTACACTGATAATAAACATTTCCGCCATTAAAAGAAAATCTATTGAATTTCTGCGCATTTCTGTGAGTCTGGTCGTGCTATTATATATACTTTTCGATTTAATACATCGTACCTTTTCTTTTATATTTGGAACAAATAACGTATATGAAACATATAAAAATATGAAAGAAAAGTATTAACAAGTTGATTTTAATTGGAACAAAGTTCTAACTTCAGCGCTAGAGCCCTTTAAATTTTTAATTTTAATTACGTACAATCCCTCTTTAAGGATCTGCATTGCATAATTTTATGTAATCATCATCTTTGCAATGCGAAAACTCTTGCAAAATCGCTGTTTAGGATTGAAATCAGGAATCCGAGATTATAAACCATTTCAGCTGCTTAATATGCATCACTTCACGGGTGCTGTCGGCTGTCTAACCCCTAGTCGCTGCTTTGAAATATCTTTTGTTGTTTAAGATGTGATTATGCGTATATGGAATTGTAAGGTCAATGAAACATTACAATTCCATATACACATAATTACTTTGAGTTATTACCCTATTGAGTTATGTGGTATCTGCAAGTTGTGCTTGCAAAGAACTGTTAACGTCCTAAAAATAAAAGGATGTTTTCACCATCAGGTTGTTTGTGCTATGTAAAAACTCTGGTCATCTACAGAGCAGTTTCTCGGCCATAATTTTGGTGGCTTCCCTAATCGAACTCTCATATAACATGGAGTTATCCATAAATAAATAATTCATCACATATGTATGTACACTCATTGCCATAAAATATTAAGAACCAAGAAAGAGTTGTCAGAATGAAACGAAATTTTACATATGTAAGTACTACTTTGATATAAGTATGTGATTAAAAAATCAAAGAAAAAAACATCATTTATTGCAGAAAAAAGCACGCATGAACGGAAGTTTTAGTACTCTGTTGGACCACCTCTAGCGCGAATACACGATGCGATACGAGAGGGCATTGAAACATGCAAGTTCTGAATGGTGTCCTGAGACATCTTGTACCACAGTTGCTGTAAACGCGCCTCTAGTCCGGCTAATCTCGTAGGCTGTCCAATTCCCTTCCAGATGACCCCAGATATGCTCAAATGGTGAAAAATTTGGGGATCGAGTAGGCCAGGTAAGGGTGTTAATGTGACGTAGGCAGTCTTGTGAGATATGTGCTGTGTGTGCCCGAGCATTGTCACTACAGTCTCAAATCCCAACCAGATCCTTTTGATCTTTGCCGCCTGGGAAAGTCCACTGAAAAGAGCGGGTGTGGAAGAAAGGTTGCGAAGATGGGCTTAAACCGACAGGGATCGGGTTGGAGACAACAGTATTCATTCTTGCTCCTGACTACATTGGAACAATATGAACGTGTGTCTACCATACATATTCTTTGCCAGGAGTGCGCAGCGGATAAAGCATTTTTTCTTCGCGTATCTTTTAGCTGTTATTTAAGATTTTACAATATTCTCTTCAGATTTTACAAGTTAATTTTCTGATGATTAACTTGATTGTTATTTCAGAACTAATCGAATCAAATATTAGTGTGTTCCTAGTTGTCCAAACTCTGGTTATTAGGTATCTATTTTGAGTACCGTTTTGTTTTGCTAGAATAAACTGAAAAAGTGTATTTTCTTAATATTATCGCTCTTTTTCTGAGCAATAACTCAGCATTTTTTTATCCTTAATTAATTACTTAGTGTTATTAAAGTTTGACTTTTTACTTTTCGGGAACAA
Organism: Stegodyphus mimosarum; assembly: GCA_000611955.2. Classification (NCBI taxonomy): domain Eukaryota; kingdom Metazoa; phylum Arthropoda; class Arachnida; order Araneae; family Eresidae; genus Stegodyphus; species Stegodyphus mimosarum. The sequence goes on from KK115142.1 coordinate 364,210, forward strand.
GCGTTTCCGTTAATTACCATTTATTCGATGTAAAAATTCTGGTTTGGGAATATTTATATAATATAATAGTACAGGGCTATTGTACTGTTTCAGCGAACCTTCATAAATATGTGTTTGAAATTTAACTATTCAGTGGGGAAGTGGAGTTATAATTTAAAAAATTGTGTTCCTCCATTTTAGCAAAATTGTAGGATAGAAATTTGCACTGTCATACTACGTGTTATTTCTCAGTGTAAAGGGTAACGGAGAAAAGAAATTGTAGGATTATGTGTGTCTGTTTCTGAAGCTTAATAGTTTTATTCATTTTTGTAATGCATTAATAAAAGGTGGTATGTTACTTTATGTTATCTAAATTTCGAGGATAATCTTTTTTATTCTTATACTGCATGTTATTTCTCAATGTAAAGGATAGTGAAAATAGATTGGTATATGTATCTGTTTTTGAAGTGTAATGAATAAAAGATGGTGTGTGTTCCTTTATTTTAACAAAATTTCAAAAATAGTATTTTGCAGCGTTGTACTGTTTGTTATTTCTCAATGTAAAGGGTAATAAGGGAAAAAAACTGGTATGTGCATCTGCTTTTTAAGCATGATAATTTTATTTATTTCTTTAATGATGCATATAAAGGAAGTATTTGGTCCAACTGAAGTTATAACAAAATTTCAATTGTTATAACAAATCTAATTTTACTAGACCTCTGCCCCCTTTGGGTGTAAAAGCGTTTCCAGTAATTTTCAAGTGCAGAAAGTTTATTTGCAAAATTAATTCATTTCTGATAAAATTGTTATCATTAATTTTTTATATAACATGTTGTTTTACTATTGTGGAATTAACCTGTATTTATGGCAGAAAATTAACTGTAATTTTGCATCTGGTGAGTAATATCATATGCTTCTAAAAATATTACTTTAACTTTTGCCATAATTTCTGTATTTCAGGAACATAGAACTGTTATTCTGATATACTTAAATAATAAAAGTGTTTATTTGAATCAGTTAATGGATACAAGTATTTGACAGTTATTTTTGGAAGATATTTGCCACATCGCTTCTAATAATTCATAAAGTATGTTAAAATATAGGTAAATAATTTTGTGCAGAATTCAACTTTAGGCTGTGTGATTTGCATGGATAAATATATAGAAAATGTACTGAATCATGAAACTAAATGATTTTTATTGTCATAATTTGTCTCTGCTGAAGAATGTACTTTTCGCTCGGTGGAAATTGTCATCAAACTGTCCTGAGCAGGCTTTTTGTTGATAATGACTTCCAGGCTTATCAGTATCTCCTTTTGAGTGGAGGGTATGCGAATGTAGTACCCAATTTAAATTACATTGCAGTTGTAATAATATTATGGTATTAATAAATGATTATATTACAATTTATGTAATTGCATTGTAATTATGTTATGTTTTATCTGTGAACTATAATTTCATTACTTTTTGCAATTATGTTGTAAATGCATAATCTAATTGTAATTTTATAATCTAATCACAAAATCAAAATAATTATAATTGCTGTTACATCTTAATTAGAGGCTATTTTAATACTTTTAAATTAAAGACCATTTTAATACTTTTAAATTTTTGTGAAATACGTTCCCATTAAGGTTCATTTGAAGGAAACTGTGCAAATACTAAAAAAAGAAGTTATGTTACACTTACACATTTTGTACAGTACATATATACAGTAGTTACAATGCTGCTCCATACATAGCGTCTTTCTCATAGAATGCTTTCTTGCCTAAAATCGAATGTAAATGACCATTTTCAGAATAATTGCCTAAAAATAATAAATTGTAACTTTTAAAGCATCAATCTAATTAGTGGATTTTATTGAAGATAAAAAATTTGCTGATATTGGAAAGCTATAATATTTTTTTGAATTATAGTAAATGCTGTGAGACGTCAGCAGACCTAATAGCTCTAGTAAAATTCAGGATTATGGTAATTTAAAGGAAAGCGAAATAGGAATTGAATGCCAGTGTGAAAAGAAAATGCTTTCATGGTGAAATATTGGATACATGTAGACAAAGTGTTAATAGTGTGTAAGTGAAAACACTGAGGACTAATTTAAACACATCACAGCTACCTGTAATGTTTTCCATATTATCTATATTAATATTATAAATCTCAGAAATACTTAAAGAAGACAGATAAAAAATGTTAAAAAAAATATTGCTGTCTGAAAATTTATAGCATAATACCTCAATGAAAACTCTACTATTGAAAGATTTTAAAATTAGAATATCGAAAATAATTTTAAAATTTAAAAACCATAATATTATTCCATTTTTTTTATTGAAGTGAAAGTAACATCAACTGTATCCATGTCCTAAAGTTAAAGTTGCATTGCTATGTACCTATTTTAACACGTATCAACTCAAAATTAATGAAATGTCTATAGAGTAGACAATTATAAGTAATTGAAGAAAAAAGAAAGAGATCAGACTAATCAGAGCAGAAACATTCATGTTGAATTAAAATGGAAAAAGTTTTAAGACAATACAATTCATTTAATTATTCCATATCAAGAAAAAATGCCTCAAATGAGTATACAAAACGTCATAAGTAAAGCAGTAAAGGCATACAGCACGATTATTTTATTAATCATGTTAAAAGTGTTATTTGGACACTTTTAAAGATTTGAATGATGAATTTACATCAGTCAAATACTTTATTATGTACTTACCTCTGTCTATATTTACACGTGTACTGCCAAGCAGTGTGTGCCAGATATCAAGGCCACAGCCAATATCTCACCAAAAGAAAAAACTTTTATTAAAGAAAGTCTATAATGATTCTGCAAAAGATATAAAAAATAGGCTTTACATCTAAAATCATCCTGCACACCTTTATGAAACGTTTCAATTTTTATTCTAGCGTCTATTTTTTATTTTGTTTTGAATTTTGTTCAATCAAATGTTTCGCAGATCATTGCAACATGTAAAAACACTGTTTCTTGTAAGCATGAAACTCAGCAGTGGCTGGGTGGATATGATTGCTGAATAATGGAAGTTCGACCCCATGCTAACAGGTTGGCTGCATGGTTGGTTTTCCGCATATGTTACCCTTTGAAAGTTCTCCGCAAGAGCGAAGGCATAGCAAGGAGGGCAAGGGAAGTCTGTCATGACTGTCCGCAAGACGAACAAGATTTTCCGGAAAATTTCAGTTTTTATTTTGATCGATTTCTGAAAAATATATTATAAATTAATTTAATATTGCACTATAATTAATTATCCCTTTCTTTAATCCTTGTTTGATAAAATATGTTATAAAAAATGTTTGTAGTAAATCGATCAAATATCTCCGTATACAAAACTTTCTTCATTCTTTCTGAACAATTTATTTTTCTAAAATAGTGATATATTTTTATTTTTTAAATGAAATGCACATATAGCTCGCACTTGTTATTTTAAAATGATAAGAAACAATACACTATATTCTTTTATTATATTAGAAGCCCTTCGACCTTGAACTGTTATTAATTCGGCGGCCAAACTATAGATATTTTTATTAAGCATTTTTTTTAAATCAACATGACGATTCAATTATTGGACAAATTGTTAATAATGTTCAATAAAAGAATTCAAGACACAGACAATATTCAAATTTTATTACTATATTGTTTGCAGTTTGCAGTAAAATAAATCTTCCTTTTTGTATTTTACTTATTGTTGTGTTGTTCAAAGAAATATCTTAATTAAAATAATAAAAGTTATTTTTTTATTTAAACCATGTCAGTGCCTTTGTTGTGCGTGTTCGGTTTCGTAATGGATTGAATGCACACAGAACCGATGATAGCTTCATAATTTTTTTTTTGACCAAAAAAAAATAAATAAATAAGATTTTATAGTTCTGGAACTTTCCACAAAAGTAAGTACAGCTCTTGTCAATATTACACAGCACAATCAGTAGTTCAAACTGCTAAGAAAGTTAATGCAATGAAAAGTGCACCTAAAAGGCGAAGCTCTCGCGAATATCTCAATACTCCAAATTCAGCTCTGGACTAAAATTGAGAAACTGATGCTCTCTCTGGTCTTGATATTTTCACCCCGGTACCGAGAAATCTCTAGTACCTTCCACTTCTCGAAAGCATATAAGGGCTGGATACGGTTACAGTTACATATAGCAATCAATTAATTACAAATCACAGTTATATTTACTGGACAAAATGTCGCTTGGCGACTTTTCACAATTTATTTTCAAATTTGGAGACAAAAATCAGTCTTTAAAATCATTACCAGCTTGGAGATATCTCTCCACATTAGCGAGATAGCCATTTACTCAATGTTAAATAGACTTCCCCTGTATTGTTATTTTTCAGGCAGAGCTTTATCTTTTTCAAGCATTTCATGTTACATTATACAAAAAATACTGCATTTTCTCAATTTCTTATTTACATATATACAAAATTCTTAACAGGAAAAACGTAACTATTCACAAAATTGGAAAAGAAAACTAAGAAAAGGTAAGATGTTAAAATTTTGATGTTAGAAATGCCTTGATGAGACGTTAGAGATGTTAAAATTCAGTAATCTTTCAATAATATCGACACAACTTCGCATAGAAATGATTCTTCGTGGATTCCGCATATTTCAGAACGAATCCGGTCTAAATGCAATAGCAATAGCAGCTAACCGTCTAATGACAAAATCTTGGTTTTCTCAGCGGGTCGGTAATCAAGAAGAAGAAATTCCGATCTTGAGTATTATATTCACCAAAAAAATAATGCAGCGTATTGCTTTTGTTGCTTACTTTTTATTACATCAAATTCGGCTACACAATCATCTTTCGTAACATCATCTGCTTTTCATAAATAGAGTAAAAAAGATCAATTGATTAGCGATGAAAGAAGTCCACATCATCGAAAATCATTTACAACTTGAAAAGAAACAGAAAGAAGATCAACTAATAAAACGAGAACCGATGATTCACTATAAACAAATATACAGTCCGAAAAAGAACAGTGGAGAAATGTAATCAGCTTGTAAAAAGTATCTAACTATAAAAATTCTTCTTGAACGCAGTCACGTTGAAAATCTAGCGCTTCAAGATCATACAAATCTCGAATCTTTACTTAAACTTGTAGCTCACTTTGATCCACTACTAGAAAATCATTTAAAAATGTCATGGAAACGCTAAGAGCTGTGTCATACCAGCGTAGTTAAGTAGTGACTATTCGTGATGTATTACAGAGCATCATAAGGTAGATACTGCATTCTATGATTATTCGATTATATTATTATTAAGAGTACATTGTAAGAGTATACATACCTGCTAAACAAATAAGCAACAAAGGAAAAACATTGAATAAAACAAAAACAATTTAATGGATATGAGGGAAATTGATCCAACAGTTTGGTGTGGCGTTACTAGACCACATAGCAAACAATAAAGCAAAGACATAAAAAAAAACATGTTTCAAGATCATCACATTGGAAAAGACCAAATGGGTTAGAAGAGTGTGCAATGGAAACCTCACGCTAATAACAGACATGATATCTTCTAGCTGAAATGCATACTTGAGAACGGCGAGACAAGCTGGCAATAGTGCCGTTGATCGCTTATTGTCGCAGTAGTGTCAATTCCAGTAGTAATGGAGATCAGAGTTCGTGGAATATACCTGGAAGCACACTGCGATCTGCTATCCGTCGTTCTAATATTCCTCTCGCATGTTCTATGGGATTCAAGTCCAATGATCTATCTGGCCACAGCAGTTGTGGAATGATTTTCACTCTCCAGATAACTCTGCACCACTCGAGCTGTATGCGGGCGGGCGTTATTTTCAATAAATATCATTTCGGTACCCACTGCAGTGATAAAAGGATACACAAGAAGGTGTAGAACTTCGTCGAGGAATCGGATGTCTATGACTGAACCACCAGCAATCATATAAAGGTTAATGCGGCCGTTTGTTGCTATCCTAGTCCACACAAGTAAGCCTCCTCCTCTGCAATGGTCTTTTTCGACAATGCTTGGCGTCCGATAACGTGTCCCTGGCTCTCGCCATATCACTGCTCTTCGAGAATCTTTCTGGATGTTAATCGAGACAAATCCGTAAAGAGTACGTGGCCTCAGTGCTCTGGCGCCAACTGCGATGCTCACGGGCCCGATTCAACCGCGCTCTAATATGCGATGAGGACAAGGGAACACAATCCACAGGTCGTCAGGAGTACAGTCCACCTTCATGCAGTTGACGCGACACAGTTTGGCGGAATATAGGTCGTCTTGCAGCAGCAGAAAGATGCGACGCATCAATCGTGCTGTTAGTGATCTACGGCGTTTTGCGCATAGCAACAGGAAGTGATCGTGCCTTTGTGTAATCCTCCAGTTTCCAGACCCACGTCTTCTACAGGGATTTGGATCTCTTTGGACACGAATTCTCAGACTTCTGATCACACTACGATTGACATTTAGCTCTATTGCGACAGCGTTTTGTCTTGCACCAGTTTGCAACCTCCCGAAGTCCCTCCGAAGCATTCTGTCATGCAAATAGTGTCTTCAGCTCATGCTTTCTGTTTCGGCTACCTCGGATTGCATGAAACTATCTCTGCTTGCGAACTAATGCATAGGTCTCTCA
>KK115143.1:0-20723 GCA_000611955.2 Stegodyphus mimosarum
GCGAAGAAAAAATGCTTTATTCGACGCGCACTGCAGGCAAAGAATATGTATCGTACACACATGGTCTTCGCTCCAAGGCAGTCAGGAGAAAGAATGAATACTGCTGTCTCCAACCCGATCCCTGTCGGTTTAAGCCCATCTCCACAACCTTCTTTCCACACCCGCTCTTTTCAGTGGACTTTACCAGGCGGCAAAGATCAAAAGGATCTGGTTGGGATTTGAGACTGTAGTCACCAGAACAGCTACAGAAAACCAGAAGCACGGAAAGTATTTTTAAATAAGCCGTCGGCTTACCAAGGTAGTTGCGTAAAAAAATGGTTTAGTTTTGACAGGCATACGAAGATCATACCTTAAGTTCACTTAAATCGTTCATACGAAGTGTAAAGATCGTTTTTTTATGCAAATTAAAATATGCATATTTATAACACCGATAAGTAAGATTCAACGCACCGCCCTAATCGGTATAATGGTTAGCGTTGCTGGCTTACCTGTCGCTGGCCTTTATAGTTTCTTTTCAAATTCCTTTTAATCTGCAAAATATTTTCAAGAATATTTATTAAAAAAAGTCTATTCAACAATATTTATTTAAAAAAAAGTACGCATAACAGAAACCGCACACTTCGAACCTGCGTAAATTAAAAGTCATTGTACATTTAAAGCTCGGGAGAAAAAAACAATTTATGCACATCAGTTAGACCTAAATTTAAGTTGCAGATTTCAAAACACTTTAAACAAGTAGCCCTTTTTTAAAAATAGAAGATAAATAGTACCTAATTTCGCACCGTTTAATGTTAGTAAAACATGCTAGATTAAAAACGTATGAGATAAAAAAGGAATAAAATAGCAGTTGAGCACTGGCATGGGGCCAGATCTGACAGCTTCCTAAACCAGAAAACATTAAGTTGAGTACGGATTATGGCGAATTAAACATATTTAAAGAAGGGAGCGTATGCATCATAAAGGAAGGCCAACATAAAAATAAATTATAAATTAAAAAGAATGTTTCTGTAACGCCATGCTCAGAAAGGTTTCAAAAGCAAATAAAATCTTCCGAAATTAGTTCAAAGAAAAAAGGAGGACAAGAAAGAGGAAATATCAAGAAAAATATTAATACCATAATTGTAAGCATCCAGCTTTTTTTACGGAAATAAGCAGGAAATAAAATAAGAAAATAAAAATAAGTACGAAAATGACTTGAAAAGAAATAAGACAAAAACAATCCAAACGAAAGATAAACAAACACAACAACAAGAACAAGCCGGATATTGCTCAAAAGAAGCTCAAATTGTAATATGAAGCAGTTAAATATATGTGAAATTTGGCCAAATTAAGTACCATGTAAAATACTGTTGAGAGACCAAAAAAAGAATACGAAAATAAAGCCCCGTTAAATTAACTACTTTACTCTTTTCGATTTCTTCACTCAAAGAATTTTTCTAGGAGTAACTCAGCTTTTATTTTTGAAAAGTTTTAACTTGTAAAATTAACTCATTTTAGCTAATCTAAATACAAGTTATTTAAAAGTTACGCTCTTCAAATTTTAGCAAAAAATGTGAAAACTCCAAAATGATTATTAATGGCAAATTTTTAATGGATGGCACTGCTATATTGTTACAAGTAAAGTATCACTTAAAATTAGAGTTACAATTTTATGCTGTTGATTTTAAAAACCATTTGTTTGGTGTAAGATGGAGATGAATTTTTCTCAAGCAGAACGAATTTTTATGATTGAGCGCTTTACTGACTGAGCAGTACTACTTTTGAACGCAAAAATGATTGAACGCAAAAATTTGATTGCGATGTGCCATATTTATCACATTCTTTGTTATGATTGCAACATTTTATTCCCGACTTCATCCATTTTGTCCGAACTCAGAGGAGATCGGCGGACGCTTCATTTCTTATAGTGAAGGCTTCAAGTATGTCAAAATCAGGTTGCCAACAGAAAAATTATCGCCTTATTAAGTTCACACGCATCTCTTTCACGTGAAGGTCTCTTTAAATGCTTCAACAACTTTTCTGTTAGAATTGTTCTGTTGCGAAATAACACTCAGTTATAAAAATTCGTTGTGCTTGGAAGAAACTCATCTCCATTTTGAACCAAACAAATGGTTTTTAAAGCTAACTGCAACTGAAATTTCAAATGATAAATTACTTGTAACAATATAGAGGTGTCTTCTATTGAAACAATTTGCCATCAATATGCATCTTGAAATCTCCACAATTTTTGAACGTCTGAAGCGCACGACATTTGAATCATCCTGCGCTAGTTAATCCTTCCAGTCTGTCATACGAATTTTAGACCCGACATTAATTAACAGTACTAAAACAATAAATGCATACTAGAGAAACAAAAATAACTAAAAATTTATTTTGACTTCAGCTTAAAGAACGAAATTAAATTAACTAACACAAATTTACTTCCGCATCTCGAGAGAATAACAGACAAAACGAAATTTAACTATTTATATTCACACGTTTATCTTATATCCTAACACCTAGTTAGGTTTTTTTCATAAACTACTACTTAAAACAAAGCAGAAACACCACGAAGGAAAGGGAAAACTCTCTTAAAGAAAGAAATATTGTTTACATTAGTCATAAAGAAACGAGTCTTAACGCCGGCTGTGTAATAGTCTAAACGCCAGTTGAAGTTGCTAGTCCTCATTCTTTTAACCTTAGATGCTTAGTTCAACTTGAAACACCTCTATTTACGTATTCTAGTGAGGGAAACGAAACAATAAGAATGTAGGGCAGATTTTTAACGAAAGCGAAACGCGATAATTAAAATAAACGTTACAATCTCACCAAAAACTATTTCCATACATGACTTAAACTCACAAATTTTTGATTAATTTCTTTATTGTATCCATTAAAACTGCAAAAGAATCACATTACAATTACGTTTTTAATAGTCTAATAACCCAAAGCGTTCAAAAGGAGAAATATTAAGTATACACAGTTCGTAGTAGGTATATTATTACATACGTAAAAGCCAATACTATATAAAATCACAAAATCTACAATAAGATCCAATTAAATAATTAGAAGCCCGCTACAATCAAGCGCCCTTCATATAAATCCTAGGACAACTGTTCTCTACTGAAATGGTTCCTCATCTGCAGATTCTTGACTTAGATTATTACCGGAGATGATTACTCTCTCAAAATGATTGACTTGAACAAAAAAAATCTCCGGTTGATATAGACTTCTCTACTCAAAGATAATAAGGATTATGAAGCAGCTATTATTCGTGGCCAACAACTTGGTAAAATCGTGACTGCCGCCAGAGACTCTCTGCTATTAGACCGTGAACGGCCTCATGATGTAGATGATGAAATGCTTATTGCTTCTTTAGGAAATTACATCTAGACTGGAATTTCAGCCTATACACACGGATATTTGGTATGTGTCAAACTTGTTTAGCCAGCAGAAACCATTTCGAATGTTGATTATTTCATAAACGTATTAAGCCTTTCCCTAAATTTCCACTTAATCCTCCTATATCCAATTGGAACATACTCGTGAGCAATTAGAATCTCAAAACTCTAAATAGCCCCTAAATAGTCAGCCTAACAACCAAAACATATCGCAGCCCACTGACGACGTGACTAGCCACGAGAAATTTCAGTCCCCTAAGAAAACTGATAAACACGTTTAAACTGATAGCACCACTCCTACTTCAAATAAATATTTGCTTTTGGTCAGCTCTACTATTACAAAAAATATTGACTGCTACCCTCGATCACCACACGCAAAATTTTTAGTGTTACACCACGCTTTATTGTTAAAACTGATTCTGACTACCTCTCCTACGAGGAGAAAGTAAAACATGAAAGCAACGCTGAATTTATCTGTATGTATAGCGTTGTCTGCATATATAGCTTTGATTTAGACTAAACATATTCGGAGATATTTACTATAAATCATACTAAACGTCTTAGAATTATGGCCAACTCAATTAATGGCTTGACTTTGTGTAGCAAATACCAAACTCGCATTAACGCTGATTCTTCTCAGACAAACATATAATCGATAGCCCTGCTAAGGCAGTTAGTTATTCAAGGTCTATTCGTTAATTGCCGCACTGAAGATACAAAATGTGCCCCATTAGCACACGAAGTTAATGCCTGTATTGAAATACAGCTTCCACCCCCCCCCCCGCAGCGTTGAAGAAGTGCTTCAAGTTATTCCTCTCCGGCATTTTACAATTTAAATAGAGAAATTGGAAGCCGGAGCTAAAAAAGCATTTATTCAGTCTTACAAATGTCAAAACCTATGTCATTCCTCTGAAAACTGCAGATTTAAACCACCTTGCTCAAAATGTTCTGGATCTGACCTTTCAAATGAATGTAACCATATGCTCTTAGAAGAACCATTTTGTTGTAATTGAAATGGTTTTTTGTGGCCTGTTACGATGGTTGCTCAGTTTTTCAAGCTGCTAAACCCAAAAAACTCGATTCGACCCGCCTCGGAGTCAGCTAAGCCAGAGTTATGAGCCAGGTCATTCCGCCCACATCAATAATTATAAAAGTGCTTCCACCTACAATGCTGCTTTTAAACAGCCCTTATTACTCAATTTTCCTACCCTAATCAGAAATCAAAAAACAGCTGGATAAGTTTCTATATTTATGATCTCAAAATTAATCCATATTGTCATCGATATCTGTATTCTGACTGGAGATACCTCCATCTCAAAATTCATACAACTTTACAGAACTACACTATTCAATGCTGATAAGATATAAAAAATGCTAGTACGGTTCAAAACAGCTTTGCAATCAATTAAATCCCATTACTTTACTTAATTTTCGCTTTAGTTCGCTATACCGTCTTTTAAAATTTGTACTTATTCCCCTCAGTTTTCTGCTATTTCCCTACTAAAAGTAAGGCTCTCAAAGTGTTCCTTTATTCCCTTCTCACTGAAGTTAGTATGCGTATCTGATTCCGACCATTTCTTGCATTTTGCATTCATTGATTAGCAAAAGACGTGGCCTGCTTGCTGCCTACTTCTTGCTCTTCTTCTGCCTTCGTTTCACACAATCTACAGAATTTTACATCAGGACTTGACTCATACCTTAAAATATGAGCTTATTATTATGAAGTTTGAGATTTCTGTTGCTCAGGGATAAGTGTTTTTGCTTATGAACTCTTTTCCATGCCGGTGGCCACCCAAGCTACATATCGTATGTAGTCACTCCCCTATTCTATCACAACGTATCGCGTACAGTGATTGGCAGTTAAATGTATTTTCTATGCTGAGTGTGTCAACGAGCTAGTTATGCAATTTTCCTTCTTTAATTTATGATATTCAAACTGGTTTGAGTGCGTAGTTTTGTTTTAAAATCGTGTTCTTTTAATTACGATTAAAAATATATAAATCGATGAAGATCTTTGCATAGAACAAAACGTACTGGTGGATAATAATTTTGACATGATGTCTGCACCAAGCAAGTTTTTGGAAACCACCCATTTCAATTAAGCTTGAAACTTTACAACGAGGAATGAGTTTAGAAATTTGCATAACTATCCACTACTTTTTTCAAAAATAAATTAACTAAGTTTAGGATTAACAGGCAGTTCGAAAACTGTTTTCAAAGCATCTCACAAAATTGATTCTGTGCTCAAAAAGCCAGACTTTAAAGGATGATATCAGGCCGAAATATTCGAGACACTTTACAAATTCTTGTCAAAAAAATAAGCTTCAATTTACAGTCGAAGTCAAATAGAACATAATTATTTACTTAACGCTTCCAAGGATGCGAAAAATAACAACGCGCTGTTTACATGCTAAAAAAAAATAGAACTTGAGAAAAAATGTTAAATCGAGCAAAAATATCTCGTTAAAATAATATAAATAAAGTTGATGGTTACCGCGATAAAGTTGAGAAGAGAAGCGGAATAGATATTTGCATCTATCCAGAGAATCGGAAACGCGCACTAGTAACTCACGTCGAATATCAGCCCCTTGCCATCAATAGCAGAGTAGAAAAAAACGCTGAAAACTGATAGTTCGACCTTGTTTCAAATCTCGGTGAAAGTGCTGACTGCATTCGCGTTTTCTTGGTATTCATCCTGCGTAAAGTAAATGCAAATCAGTTTCCCTTAAAACTGCCTTCACGACAGCATCCTTTGTGTAGACAGCAAAGCCCTGATGTGATTTGCTTTCCCCTCTAAAAATGCCCCATAGAAACACATAAAATTTTTTACGGGGAATTAGCCTACGGGTCTCCGTAAAAACCCACAGACTGAAACCCGTGCAACTGTGCGGGTCTCCGTACGCCAAATCCCCGTGAAAACCCGTAGAAAGAAACCCGTACAGCTGTACGGGTACTCGTAGGCCAAATCCCCGTAAAAACCCATACAACTATACGGGTAGCATTAGGCCAAATCCTCATAAAAACCCATAAACAGAAACCTGTAGAACATATGGGTACTATTAACAAAATCCCTGTAAAAACCCATAGCCAGAAACCAGAATTTTATGCGTATCCTTAGGCCAAATCTCCATTAAAAAATGGATATTCCGTTGGTCTATTCCCCATAAAACCCAGTAGACAAAAACTCAGACCTATGCAGATACCCATAGGCCAAATCTCTGTAAAAGCCAGCACCCAAAAATCTACAGACTAATACAGGCACCCATTGTCAAAATCAGTGCACAAAACAATAGACAAAAACCCATAAAAAAACCAATAAAATTATACCATAGTGGAGTATCCATACACAGAATCATCCATACACAGAATCCCTATAAAAAACAATACACAAAAACAGAACTGTAGGTCAAATTTCCATAAAAACTAATAATTATAACCATAAACCAGCAGAAGTATACAGTTAGTAGTAATGAAATGTACAGACCTAAATAGGGGGAAGCACACAGAGTAATTTTAAATAAAATTTAATGCGAAGAAACTTAATAAAATTTTATAAATATCTAGAAGCCTGCAAGCCTTTGTCCTTCTCTATGCATGTCAGTACCTATAATCATATTACAAAATATTTATATAAATTCTCTTTACAGAATTCTAAACTTCCTTTATATAATTTTGAAAATAAGAGAAAGATCATAATCAGTCATGATTCACAACCGTCGAATGATATATGTGTGTGTATATATATATATATATCATTTGATGGTTGCAAATCATGAGTTTGATTATATATATACATACATATATATTATTGATTTCGTTATAAATATATACATATAATACTGTACCTCATTGCATATATATGTATTACACTGTATTTCAGTTCTTTTATTGGAAAATTAAACAATGGAATTTAATCACATCAGCTTGTTAAACAATTTGACACCTAATGAGAAATGTATTGCCAAAGGATGGTACTTTCTAGCATCTGCCTAAATTTTAAGTAACCTGCAATGTACTAAACCAGATTTAAACAAAACTAGACAAAACCCTAATTTTCAGGAAGAGAAACACTATTACAAAGGAAAATATTAAGTAAACAAGCAAGCAAAAAGAATAACGAACTTGATTATTAGAAATTTAACAAAGAGTTTAAATTTAGCATACTTGCTATCTCCTCAAAACTCTCTTACCACTGATAGCAGCACCCTGCAGCTTATTATGACACACATGCACATGGATGTTTTGTAAGGAATTTCAATCCTAGAACATAATGTAGTGAAGAAATAATAATATACATATACTGTGTTGACCATCTTTTTAAAGTACTTTGAACGTTACCTGTATCTGTCAGACTATAAATGAAACCTCAATATAAGAATATAATAAACTTAATAATACGCAAAATGCAATAAATTATATTGTAACAAAGCAAACTTTAAAAAATTTACAAGACTCAACAAATACCGATTCTCAACCCACAGTTCGGGAATTGAGGAAATATCTCATAGCGTATAATATCTTATTCTGTATCTCACTTTTAGTGTTGTATAATCTTCCACAGTCTTTATATAAATAAAATCTATAACATAATAGGTATTTATACAACATTTAGTTCTCGACGTAAAAATGCTTAATAATTAACTTTCATACTGTATTTATATATATATATATATAGGAATAAATTTAAGTCGATGTTTTAGGTATAAGTTATTTACATTTCTATTGCAGAAAAAATACTTTAAAAACCGTATAGAAATATTATTTTGAACTGTAAAATTTCTAAATAGTAAAATTAAAAAGTAAAATTTAAAGTACTGAAAAGATAACTATTGCTATTGACCGTAGATTATATACTATAAAAATACCTTTTCGAGCTGAGCATTTCCTGTATTTAGACTGCCAAATGAAATTCATATAGTGCAGTAATTAGCAATATAAATAAATCTTCTACACAGCCTTATACACACAGTTAAAATTAGTGTCATCACAATTAAGCAGATATAGCACATATAGTTACATTTGTTTACAAACAGTTTTTACGTTAATATCTATACAACTAGATAAATTTAGCGCAGAAAATTGTAACGACCATTTCCGCAGTATAACTAATGAAAGGAAATAATGCTTGAATATTACTCTAACTGTATTTGAAAGTAATGGCAAAACAATTCCCTTGCAAGACTCATGATTTGAAAAGCTTTGGTTTTAACTGTCTTGTAAAACCTTTCAATTACTTATGCAAAATTCATATCCACGTAATAATTACTATACCTAAATCAACTGATTATACAGTGAAACTTTCTTAAAACAGTTAACTCCATAATTCCAGATAATGCCAGTTTCTTGTAGCCCTACAAAACTATCAGTGATTTTAAGTACTGTTATTTAATTATGTTCCTGGCAAATGTGTCACTGTCAGAGGTGGTCATCTAAGAAAATAATAACTATATGAGGTTTCACTTAATGCAAGTTGTTTCCAATAAATAATTCATATTTTTTATAGTCCCAAGACTAGCACATTTAATATTACATAACCTCTATTAATTATTCACAACTGTATTTCAAAAGCAATTTATGAAAAAAAAAATTTGAAATTTTCTTCATGAAATTAATAATGATGAAAATTAAAATATGCATAAAAATGTTTGATTATGTGTGTTTTAACAAAATAGCACAAAATATTTAATGTAACAATGTGGTTCTAGTTTCATACTTGTGCAGAAATATAGACCAAAAAGAAAAAAAAATGTGAACAATGTAAGCTACTGTGATCATCTAAATTTTCACACAATTTTAGTAATGAAAAAAACAATTCCTCGGCTTGTATGTTTTGCCTGCCTCGTTCAATAAGTAATACACACATTAAATATTTCAATGTTTACTTTACTTAAAAAAACTTACCTTTTTTGTTTGGGAAATACACTCATGTCCATAAATTAAGGATAATGCAAAATCAGGCAAAGGAAGAGTTAGAAGCAAAACAAATTTGACTTATTTGTAAAGCTTATTTATTAAACTAAAGGTAAAGAGCAAAAAAAGATGCTACATGTTTGATATTATTAAAAAAATTAGCGATTTTTTCTCCCTGGAGCAAATTACAAAAAAAAAACTATTAACAAAAAAACAATATTACATGGTTGTTATGCTTGTTAATACATTGTATGTCTCTCAGACGATGCAATACAGTCCGTACAACGCTTAGGCATGCTGAGTATCAAGTTATCGATCTGATCTTGGGGGATATTACACACTCAAAAAGCAGTGCTCTCCGAAGTTCCGGTAGACATGTAGGAGGAGGTTGACAAGCATGTCCCACACGTGCTCTACTGGATTCAAGTCTGGTGAGAATGCTGGCCAGTCCATACGGGTGATGTCCTCCGATTGAAGGCATTCGCTTACGATGTTTGCACGGTGAGGACGGGTGTTGTCATCCATAAACACAAATTGTGCGCGCATGGCGCCTAGAAACAAACGTACATGTTGTTCCAGAATGACGTCCCGATAGATTTGACTTGTCATGGTTCCAATTTGAACATGCAGGTCAGTTCTGAAACCCAGAATAATTCCACCCCAAACGAGCACTCCTGCACCACCGTAAGGGTGTCGTTCAATGATGTTTTCTTGGTGGTAACGGGTACCTGGAGCTCTCCATATGAAAGTCCGGCGAGAATCAGACTGCAAGCTAAACCTGGACTCGTCGGAAAACATCACACAAGCCCACTGTTGCGGTGTCCACAATGCATGCTCTCTACTCCAGGCTAACCGCAGGCGACAGTGAGTTGCAGTAAGTGGAACGCATCTGACAGGTCTACGAGCATATAGACCAATCTGCCCTAAGCGTCTGTACACGGTCTGCCTTGAAATTGTCGTACCAGTGGCTGAAGAGAGCTGACGAGACAGGTCTGAGGCTGTGCTCCGCCTGTTTCTTTTGGCAGTAACTGCCAAATACCGGTCCTCATTCGGCGTTGTAACTCTGGGGCGACCTGTGCTGTAACGTCTACTCACATTACCATCATCTTGGAATCGTTGCCAAAGCCTGGAGATGACACTCTGGGCAATTCCAAGTTCGTCTGATACTTCCAGTTGGGTACGCCCACATTCCAGACGGCCGATAATTCTACCACGTAAAAAATCATCCAAATGCGTCCTTTGTGTCATAACTATTCGGTTATTGCACTGAAATGCTTATAAAGCGCCTGCGAACAATTTTACTTCTTTGCCTGTATTCCTTATATATCACTCTCTTACACTCTCGTCATTGTGACGTACCATCAGTGTCATCTGGTTAGTTCCTGAAATTTGCATATGATTCTTGAAGATGTGTGTAGTGATTTTACAGGTGATGTATTTATTTTAGAGTTCGATTTCCGCGTGACTCCGAATTATCCTTAATTTATGGACATGAGTGTATAATGAGTACATTTTTAAGACAAAAAAATATTCCTTCTGTTCAACCACATCACATTAGTCGAAAAATTGAATCATGCAAGGTCTTTTTAAGTAAGGTTATAAGGTATTTCTCCCGCTTTCTTCGCATGCCTTCGTGGTGTAGTGGTCTGCATGCTCGACGCGTAACCGAGAGGTCCGTGGTTCGATTCCCGGCGAAGGCGTTGCTCATTTTTCATGTCTCCTGCTCCGAAATAACCTAGTGTCTCAACAAGGTATGCTCAAATTTATTAGTACATAATATTCAAATGATAAAGATCTACATGAACAAGCTTTAAAAAGTATTTCTAAATTATAATCAAAAAACAAACTTTGAAAAATACACTTTTAGTAAAATGCAATATGCATCTAATGTAAACACACTGAGCCAAATTACCAGGTCTGAAATTATCACTTTTCAGTCTTAAAGCACATTGCTTTTTAGGATAAAAGTTAAGATGGAAAATCACTTTCATGTACAGAAAATCCACTTCAGAACTACTTAACTCTCAGAAAAGTTCGCTGAATGCATTAGACACGATTACACGTGCATGGCTTTACTGTTATTTCCTTTCATATTTATTTCATATTCACAGTCAATGTTGATATTTTATTTTTCATTATAAACATCTAAACAGAAAAACATAGTAAAAATTGTAATATAGTAAATTATTTATTGCATTACTACAGCCTACTATCCACCAAGACGATAACACCAAGATCTCATAACAACATTAACAAGAACAGCGCCATATTGCTTCTTCTGAGAGCGGGGGAGGGAGGGGAATTTTTTTCCTCACGTCAGCGTTAACACGGAGAAAAATAGTTTGAACGCGGTCGCGTTAAAAAGATGATGGTTGATACCGGCGTTTATCTGTAATATTAGAAATGTTGATATATGCATATATAAGTGTGTATGTGTCTGTATTCAGAGGACCAACTCGTAACGAAATCACCTACCTAAGATGACCGCCTCTGAACGAGGCCACTATTTCTGAAAACTTAAGTATATTTTGGTATTGAAACATTCTCTCTGTAAGACGACGACCCGCAAAGAAAATTCTGGAAGTGTGACTGGTCGCCTTAGAGGGATTCATTTCGTAGAGGCAACCTCTCCAAGACGACCACCTCTAAAAGATAAACGTATGTTTGAGAACATAAGTATATATTGGCATTGAGTGTCACCTCTCTAAGGCGTCCACTTGCAAAGATTCCTTTTTATGTTTCGCTGGTCGCCTAGAGAAACCTCGTTGTGTGTGGTGTATATGATAACTTTTATTTTTTCCTATAAAAGTTTTTAAGAAATCAAATAAATGAGCATATATAGTAAAAATCCTCTCTAAAACGAACATCTGCGTTTCCAGGTTACTCTGATGGTCTTAAAGAGATCATATTTTCATTCTTAGAAATACTGATCGTCTTAGAGAAGAGGTGGAGACGAGAGGGTTCACTGGTTGATTTTTAATTTTAAAACTCTCCGTTGGTTACAAAACAGAAATAACCTTATTTTCAACAGTATCCAAATAAATGAAATAAAAGTAAATAAATAAATAACTTAAAATACTCAGTATAGACAACAAGACTATCAATGAATTTTGGTTTACTTACACCAGTATTAATTTCATTGTTTAGAAGAAGTTTATTGACGTCAGTTAGAAAATTAGAATAAACCCATATAAACCAACAGAAAATTTATTTGGCATCTATTTCTATTATATTGATGCCAGTTAGAAAACCAGTGAAAATCAATATAAGCCAATACAAACCAGTAAAAATTCCTGACATTGATGTTGGTTGTATGGGTGTCGGATGATACCAGTAAGAAAAACTCACAGAGATCAACAGAAACCAGTAAAAGTCAGTAGAGACCAACAGAATTCTATGGGTACCAGTAGAAAGTTTTACTGGTTTCTATGGGGCATTTTGAAGCCAGTAAGAAAACCCCGGAGAGACCAACAGAAACCAGTAAAAGTCAACAGAAACCCATAGAATTTTATGGGTACCCATAAAACATTTTGCTGGTTTCTATGGGGCATTTTTAGCAGGGTTGTCATCTCAACATTTTTCTCTCAGCGGCCTGCCTCCGGTCAGTAATTACAGTGAGATTCAGTGGGTCTAGCTCGTATATATTCAATAATTATTCAGTTTTTTTAAGCAGAATTACGATTCATTGTGCTGCTAGTGAATGCTCTGAGATATTCATGCATCAAAAAATAATTGTAGAATTCTCATATATCTGTCGTTACAGATATAATCTGATTTATATTTTCTTACCAAGTAGAAAATTTTCTAATTCCTTTTGTATTAGAAACTTAAGTTAGGCTTTCACTCTTTGTTAAAAATATCCATCTATAGTTTAACAAACTCGTAAAGTAGAGTCAGATATAAAACCATGAGTCATCTAGATATTTTGCAAGATTTAATCATTAGTTAATGTGCATATTATATTAATCTCATTAATATTTTATACAGAACTTTTTTGTGCGTGTTTGTGTATGTAAAAATTTAAGAGATTTTAATGATGTAATTTGAATTATATGTCAAATTTATTATTATACAGAGTGTGCAAAATGTCGTTTCCTGAAGACAAATATTTAAACGCTATTCTAATTAAACATACAAAGTTTTTTTTTTAAATCTTAACCACAAATATCGTTTTTTTAGAGCAGCACTACGTCAGTAAATTTCAATCTGTGCTCTCTTTGCAGCTCGGAATGTGTCAATTCGGTAATCCATTTCTCGCCATACATTCTTCAAAATTCGCTCTGTAAGACTTGATAACATTTCGTTAGTAACTATGTAGAGACAGTAGGTTAGTTTGGAAGCAAGAGAGATGAAAAACGAGCAACGCTTTCGCAGGGAATCGAACCACGGACCTCTTGGCTTCGCGTCCAGCGTGCTGGCTACTGCACCACGAAGGCATGCGAAGAAGGCGGGAGAAATACCTTATAACTATTCCTTAGAGACATCGACTACATGACAAAAGAATTTAACAAATGACAAAAATTTAACAATTCTTATCGGTAACAGATATTTCGTGTAAAATGTTTTGCTGTCAACAAAAGACTTTTTTTCACACTGTGTTTTTCATAATAATTATGCAAATACGGAAAAAAATTATAAGAAAGAAAGTTTTGTTACTTTGCAAATTTTTATTTTTGACAACTAATAATAAGTGGAAAACTTTGAAGAAAAAATCTCGTATTAATAGGAAGTATTACTTATATGAGTTCATTTACCTGTTGAGTTGTAGATTCATATTCCTGTTCCGATATACATCTTTAAACGTATGGTTCTTAAAACGGTTCCTATATTTCAGCCTAATGAAATGTTTTGGGCAATCAGTTTGAAAGATCAGACAAGAAATCTCAAATTCAGTTCCCTAAAAAGATATTGTGTCTCTACAGATTAAGCAATAAAGCTAAATAAAAATATAAGTGGACCGTTGAGATACATTCCTACTTGCGAAAGACATCTTAAAGCGCAGGAAACAATGTTCCAGCGGGCTATCGTCCACAAAATTCGCATCAGTTCACTATAATATTGATCTTGTAAACAGCACAGAATACTCCTGTCAATTCAAATCACATCTTATGCGACGCGATCTTAAGGTAAAGCTACTGTATCCATGGAAACGTATCCCCCAAACCTAACATCGCATAAAATTATTCGAAGACACCTACAAAATCAGATAACACACTTTGGACTGTGAACAAATAGGGTAAAGCTTGTGCGCTAAGAATTTACGCTTGGTTAGTTTCTTTCATTTGCTTCTTATAGATGTGATACTTATTTGGATTACATGTAACCTTAAACAATAGTGAATCAAGTTCGTTAATGGTACCTTACACCGGAGTTCAGAATCAAAAGATAATAAAGAATAATTATTAAAACCCAATAAATCTTTTGTTACAAGTTAAAAATGCTTAAATTGTACATAAAAATTTATAAAAGCATATTATCTTGCTTACAGTTTGAATAATACTAAAACATCGCAGCTATTGACAGACTATGTACAAAATTTAAAAAATAAGAAATTTAAAAGAGACCCAGATGGAAGTTTTTATGATCAGAGTTTCATTCTAAATTAGCAATATTTAGTTACTTCCGTTTCTGAGGCTTTTGCCCATAGACAAATGTAACCATCAGGTGGATGAGGGACGCTTTTCAAAAAGACTTGATGAAACATTAAGAAATGTTCTCAAGTTGAGACAAATCATTAAATTTAAACAGTGATTTTGTTGAACCTTCAATGTAACGTAAATAAAACTGATAAAAAAGTAAAAATTTAATACAATTCCTAGAATACTGGGTTAGTTTTATTTAATTTATAGATCTTGGTGTTCTTTGGCAGCATAAACTAAGTCCAAACTCCTAACAGACTTAAAGCGAATTATCGCTTCGTCTGGAAAGAACTACAGAGTCTTGAAAAAGTTTATTAAAAAAACATTTTTGTTAAATCAGATTGGAGCATAAATGCACGACTCGTGCTCACAAACTAGCCACCAATTGTGGCGATGTAACTTAAATTAACAGTCAGATTAAATTTAAGTCTAGTAGCCAAGGGCTACACAACTAGTTTAATGCGAAGTTGTCTCAAGACATCTTACCGTACCACCCTAACAACTTAAAATGACGGAAACTAAATGCAAAGCCGAAGGATACAATCTTATCTAAGCTAGCAGAAACCTAATAACGTAGCCTCGAGAGGAAGACACACTCTCTCTCTCTTACAATCTCAAAAGCTCGTCTTAAATACTGTTAACCTAATTTGCATTCTGGTAGAGAAACGAAAAGGAAAAGTGACAGAAAAGCTCTAAATCACGTTTAACTGATTAAATTAACATAATGGAACCTTACAATTTCGGAATTCAAAAACACTGTAAAGCGGCCCAGATCTGAAAAACTAAGATATAATCTAAATGGTGTTCTAATCAAGATTTCGAAGCTGAAATTAATCGAAGTTGCAAGGATATTTTTTCCCTATGGATACTGAAAATAAGTTGTGAATATCAGTATTCTAAAACAGTGGGCAGATAACAGATGAAAATCGTGTAACTGTCAGTGCTGCTAACCTAGTAGAACAAAAACGGCACGCATTTGAAAAGTCATGTTCTCTGTGGGACATCCTATATGATCTCCAATAATAAAATATAAAATCCTAGTTCCTTTTTGAGTGTGTGTCGCACAGTAGTCATACTTTTTGTATTTTACTTTTTATAATGAATACAAAATTGTGCTAAATATAAGCATAAGGATCGGGGGAACATTTAAAAAATTATTTTCGGTAATATTTATAAAGTTAACATTTTGAAATTTAAAAATGGCAAAATATGAATAGTTGCATCATTTAAAATAGTTTTGAAATTGGTAGTACATGTCTACGACCAACGGTTGCGAAACTAAAGGCCAGGTAGTGAACGCGATGCATATACATCACCTTTGATATTTATTTACATCCTTATGCAGGTGCAATTGGTAAAAATGTTCTTCTTCAGGACAACAACGCTATATCACACAACTCTTATGTTGAATGAATATCTTCAGTAAAGAATGTTAAGAAATGTGCGTGCTGTGCTGATCTAGATGATATTGAGTTTTCCAATACTTCGAAGGATGAGTTGAAGGAACTTAAGTTGCGTTTTAGAGAGAATCAATAAAGCAAAGCTAACCATAAAATCCTCCAAATGTTACTTTCTCAAAAATCATGTAAAATATAGTGGACACATACTAGGGCAACAGATCAAACGACCGACGGAGGAGAAATTAACGGCATCATTGATTTTTCCATTCCAGAAACGAAAACTCAGATACGGGCATTTTTAGATACAGCAAATTATACCAAAAGCATCTCTCACAAATACCTTGATGAGAGAGATAAAGAAAGGTAATGTGCCATTTCAGGCTTTCCCAGTTTGGACATTTTTAAAATCGTGCCATTTCATCCTCTCTCGCCGGGGTATATAAGAACAATTCCCATGTCAACCTGTTCTTTCAGGCTCAAAAAAATTCCGAAAGTACAATAGAAGTTTGCTTGACTCAACACTGGTGTGCAAAAATTAAGGACGAAGTCGAAAAATCAGCATATAAGCTGAACGAAGAGGCAGAGCGGACAGAAAGACCAATCAGGAGATTAAGTAAGGTGATGTACGGTAGCACATGAGCAGATATGCAGGTAGACGTAATGGGGGAGTGTCTGAGTAGTATAAAGCATGTTGTCGGTGTAAGATCGGTATTTCTGGCAAAGAGATTGCACGCCGTATAGCAGTTAAAATCGCACCGAGTTGTTGCGTCAACGAGAAATGGCGAATAATCAATCTGTTAGACGACATCTGGATGCTTTTACCCGAGGTCGAATCATTGGGAACTTGGAGGAAGGTCGAAGTGTGACAAGTGTGGCTGCAGAGTTCGGAATTGCTCACAGCATAGTTTCACGACTTTGGAGACAATTTCAAACTACAGGAACAGCTATCTGGGGGTTTAGCAGTGGTCGTCCACGAGGAACCACACCCGCAGATGACCGGTATATTGCCTTACAGGCCAGAAGAAACAGGCGGCAGACAGCGGGAGAAATCGCTAGACACACGACACAGGCGACTGGACGACCGATATCGCGTTTTACCGTGGCCAGAAGACTGCACGGTGGTGGTCTGTTTGCACGACGCCCTGTACGGTGTGTACCTCTAACGCCTGCCCATCGGAGAAGGCGTTCTCTGTGGTGCCGGGAACACCGGAATTGGAGAGACAATGAATGGGGACGAGTACTCTTTACAGATGAGAGCAGATTTAGTCTGAGTTGCGATTCTAGACACATACACATCTGGACAGAGCGGGGAACACGCAATAACCCCTTCAACATCATCAAAAGGGACTGTTTTGGAGGTCGCGGAGTTCTCGTTCGAGCAGACATAATGCTTGGTAGCCGGACCGACCTTCATATCTCCCAAGGAGGTTCGTCACCTGGGACTGCTATTGTAACGAGGTTCTTCTTCCTTACATGCGTCTTTTCACAAGGGCTATGGGTCCTCAGTTCCTCTTCATGGACGACAACGCTCCACCTCATCGCACAGTTACTGTCGAAGAGCTGTTGGAGAGTGAAGATATTGAACACATGGATTGGTCGGCAAGGTCTCTGGATCTAAATCCCGTCAAGCATGTACGGAACTTACTAGGGAGACCCGTGGCAGCACGTAACTTATCGCCAGTAACGATTCCGAAACTGCGATTGGTGCTACAAGAGGAACGAGCAGCAGTGTCTCAACAGCTCATTAACAAACACATATCCAGCATGCACAAATGATGTGAAACCTGCCTAGCAGTCAGGGGAGATCATATCTCCTATTAAAGACCGGATGTTTCTTGCTGGACACCCATCACAGGGATGTTTCGGCCTTTAGTCGCATTGCGCTCCATGCTACCTTTTCAATAAAGCTTCTTTTTATCCCTCTGATATCTCTTTTAGTAAGTGTTGCTTACATTACTCATGTCCTTACGTATTGGGGATCTTACGGTATTAAATGTGTTGATTTGGAAAGCTTTTGTAGAAAGTTATATTGAAAAAACCGTCTCGTCCTTAATTTTTGCACACCAATGTATATGTATGAAAGGGTAAAATGATGCTCCGTCCCCCCCACTTAAATTTAGAGTTCAAACACTGTTTAGATAAAGCATAAATGACTTTGCCGATTACACCTAATACAGGAAACATGATCTTTTTTTTAACGCTGATTATAATTCAGTGTTTATTTTCATTGATTCGGTATCTTGAAATACGACTATGTTGATTTCTAAAGAAAATCGCGTCTAAATTAATTAGAAAATTCTGCATCTTAAAAATTGAAGCATTGAAAGCGAAAACCTGCACTGAATGCGAAGAATGAGAACTTTTGAAGATTTGGCTGGAATTAATCTGTACTCAAAATATAATTTTTTAAAGAACTCCAAAAATCATGAGCAATACTGTTATCTCAGTGTAGTAAAACAGATACGTTATTTAACAGACTTTTAAAAATGTCACTGTCATTGAGGAGATGAGTGTGAAGCATCTACATGGAAACGGAGTTTTCACGACCATCTGTTGAACAGAATTACGGTTGGTATTCAGGCAAAGGAATACCTTAACTGAGGTGCAATCTCAAAAATACTCATTGGGATTGATATCTGGAGATTGCAGAGGCCACCTAAGCAAGAGAGCCTCTCCTTCGGCCTCAAACCAATTCAGTGAAATAGCACGCTATGGTAGGATGCATTATATTGTTAAAAGTAGCCATCTATATTGTGATAAATCAACATAACAGAATATACTTATTCAACAACGATGTTCAGATACGATATCTTATTCAGACGCTCATGAACACAAATTAAAAGGCCCAAAGAATACCAGGAAATCATTCCCGAAACTATCACACCTTCACCTGCGTGAAAGTTTGTAGCAATGCAGTTAGTGTCCATGTTTTCGTGCTGTTTGCGGTAAATGCTCACTCGCCCCTTTGTATTATGTAACTGATAATGGAATTCATTGGACTATATAACTTGTTTCCAGTCATCCACTGTTCAATCCTTGTGTTCTTAGAGAATTTGAGACGTTTTACCTCAAATAATCAAATCAGACGTTTTATCTTTGTTAAGCTGCAGACCAAAATGGCCTTCGGCTTCCATATCCCATACATCAAACTGTGTGTTTTGAGATCATTTGAGACGATCTTTGATTAAGATCTGTTGCAATTTTCTGCCCTTTTACCGTTCTATTGTATTTTACAAGTTTGGAGACTTTCCGTTCCGCTCAAGTCAGTCAATGATAACCACTAGTTTCTCGTTGAGATCCAGTTTTTTGCTTGACAGTCAAATCTTTAAATATTTTAACTACACCTGCTCTTGAACATTTCATAAATGCGTTTGTTTCGCTGGTACTCGCTAAAAGCGCCTACAATTGTTCGACGTTTAAAATCCGTCAAACCAGGTTTTTCCCCCAAATGCTTACGAAACATTCACTCATACTATTGTCTCGGGAAAGAAGCTTCCCTTTTTTGTACTAGCCGAGTTCTCTCGTGTCAACAATGTGACGCCATAACTAATTTGCTTAAAACTGTCAAGTGGTCATAAAAGTCGTCACTCAGTGTACACTTAATTCTGAGTACAGTCCCAAATAAAATAATACTTTATTTAGTCCAGATATTTTCTTTGAATACTTGCGCTCTCCCTTTATTCTCTCCCTACCAATTATAATAAAAGGTTAAAAATAGAAAAGCTGAAATGACGCAATTTTTGACGTTATCATCCAAAAACACCAGCAGAAGGGAGGAAGCACGAAATAACACGATATGTGTTCCACCTCCAAAAAGCCTGAAATGGGATATAAAGTTAAAACAAGGAGGGTTATTTAGAATAAAGAATATGAGGATGCGTTCATGATATTAAAAAAACAGTTAACCAACGAAATTATGCTCCAGATTTTGAAATGGAATTTATTATACAAACATATGTTTCCAATTTAGTGATGAAGATAGTATTAATGCAACTAGATGCCAATATGGAGTCAAACATCCTCTCTCATATTTATGCGAAAAGTTGCCAAAGGGCATAGTGCCAGACATATTGCTACCCAAAATAAATGAACATGTATCCTTTACGCCACGTGCAGTCATACTTCGTATCAGTACCAGTCGTACGTTAGGACTTAAAAATATTTAAAATCAGCAATCAGATATTTATTTTGTTTTAAAAATAGTAAATCAGTTTACGAACAGAAAAAGTAAAGTTTCTAGTAAACTAATACGGAAATCAATTAATATTGTTATTTCGAAACATGTAAATAATTCTCGTTGCTATGAAAAGACGATATGTAAATTTTAAACCTTTCTATGGAGTACTGAAAAATATTCAGCTAAAAAAACCAAGCATTTTCTTATTTCCGTTTTC